>CANNZV010003248.1:0-68639 GCA_947561585.1 Caprella mutica
AGATAGATCCTTTGCTGTAGATAGATCCTTTGCTGTAGATAGATCCTTTGCTGTAGATAGATCCTTTACTGTAGATAGATTCTTTGCTGTAAATAGTTTTTTTTTAGTAGATAGATCATTTATTGTAGATAGATCCTCTGATGTAAATAGATCTAAGATTCTTTGCTATAAATAAATATATAAATCCTTTGCCGTAGGTAGATCCTTTGCTGTAGATAGATCCTTTGCTGTAGATAGATCCTTTACTGTAGATAGATTCTTTGCTGTAAATAGATTCTTTGTTGTAGATAAATCCTTTGCTGTAGATAGATCTTTTGTAGTAGATAGATCATTTATTGTACATAGATCCTCTGATGTAAATAGATCTAAGATTCTTTGCTATAAATAAATATATAAATCCTTTTCTGTAGATAGATCCTTTTCTGTAGATAGATCCTTTACTGTAGATAAAAGCTTTGCTATAGATAGATCCCATACAGTAAATAGATCCTTTGCTGTAGATAGATCCTTTGCTGTAGATAGATCCTTTGCTGTAGATAAATCCTTTTCTGTAGATAAATCCTTTGCTGTAGATAGATCCTTTGCTGTAGATAAATCCTTTGCTGTAGATAGATCCTTTGCTGTAGATAGATACTTTCCTGTAGATAGATCATTTGCTGTAGATAGATCCTTTGCAGAATATAGAACTTTTGCGGTTAATAGATCTTTTGCTGTAGATAGATCCTTTGCTGTTGATAGATCCTTAACTGTAGATGGATCATTTGCTGTATATAGTTCATTTACTGTAGATAGATCCTTCGCTGTAGATAGATCCTCTGCTGTTTATAGATTCTTTTCTGAACATATATTCTTTGCTGTAGATAGATTCTTTGTTGTAGATAGATCCTTTGCTGTGGACAGATCCTTTGCTGTGGACAGATCCTTTGCAGTAGATAGATCATTTATTGTAGATAGATCAACTGATGTGAATAGATCTAAGATCTTTTGCTATAAATAAATATATAAATCCTTTGCCGTAGATAGATCCTTTGCTGTAGATAGATCCTTTGCTGTAGATAGATCCTTCGCTGTAGATAAATCCTCTTCTGTAGATAGATCCTTTTCTGTAGATAGATCCTTTACTGTAGATAAAAGCTTTGCTGTAGATAGATCCCATACTGTAAATAGATCCTTTGCTTTAGAGAGATCCTTTGGTGTAGAAAGATATTCTGCTGTAGAAAGATCTTCTGCTGTAAATAAATCCTTTGCAGTAGAAAGATCCTTTGCTGTTGACAGATCTTTCGCTGTATAAAGATCCTTTGGTGTAGATAGATTCTTTGCTGTAGATAGATCCCTTACTGTAGATAGATCACTTTGCTGTAGTTAGATCATTTGCTGTAGATAGATCCTTTAATGTAGAAAGATTCTCTGTTGTAGAAAGATCTTTTGCTGTAAATAGATCATTTGCTGTAGATAGATCCTTTGCTGTTGGCATATCCTGCACTGTTTAAAGATCCTTTGGTTTAGATTGATTCTTTGCTGTAGATAGATCCCTTACTGTAGATAGATTACTTTGCTGTAGATTGATCCTTTGCTCTAGATAGATCCTTTGCTGTAGATAGATCCTTTGCTGTAGATCGATCCTTCGCTGTAGATAGATCCTTTGCTGTTGATAGATCCTTTGCTGTAGATTGATCCTTCGCTACAAAAAGATCCATTACTGTAGATAGATCCTTTACTGTAGATAAATCCTATGCTGTAGATAGATCCTTGACTGTAGATAGATCCTTTGCTGTAGATAGATCCTTCGCTGTAGATATATCGTTTATTGTAGATAGATCCTTTGCTGTAGATAGATCCTATACTGTAGATAGATCCCTTGCTGTAGATAGATCCTTGACTGTAGATAGATCCTTTGCTGTAGATAGATCCTTTGCTGTAGATAGATCATTTGCTGTAGATAAATCCTTTGCTGTAGATAGATCCTTCGCTGTAGATATATCGTTTATTGTAGATAGATCCTTTGCTGTAGATAGATCCTATACTGTAGATAGATCCCTTGCTGTAGATAGATCCTTTGATGTAGATAGATCCTTTGCTGTAGATAGATCCTTAGCTGTAGTTAGATCCTTTACTGTAGATAGATTCTTTGCTGTAAATAGATGCTTTGTTGTAGATAAATCCTTTGCTGTAGATAGATCTTTTGTAGTAGATAGATCATTTATTGTAGATAGATCCTCTGATGTAAATAGATCTAAGATTCTTTGCTATAAATAAATATATAAATCCTTTGCCGTACATAGATCCTTTGCTGTAGATAGATCCTTTGCTGTAGATAGATCATTCGCTGTAGATAAATCCTTTTCTGTAGATAGATTCTTTTCTGTAGATAGATCCTTTACTGTAGATGAAAGCTTTGCTATAGATAGATCCCATACTGTAAATAGATCCTTTGCTGTGGATAGATCCTTTGCTGTAGATAGATCCTTTGCTGTAGATAAATCCTTTTCTGTAGATAAATCCTTTGCTGTATATAGATCCTTCGCTGTAGATAAATCCTTTGCTGTAGATAGATCCTTTGCTGTAGATAGATACTTTCCTGTAGATAGATCCTTTGCTGTAGATAAATCCTTTGCAGAATATAGAACTATTGCGGTTAATAGATCTTTTGCTGTAGATAGATCCTTTGCTGTTGATAGATCCTTAACTGTAGATGGATCATTAGCTGTATATAGTTCATTTACTGTAGATAGATCCATCGCTGTAGATAGATCCTCTGCTGTTTATAGATTCTTTTCTGTACATATATTCTTTGCTGTAGATAGATTCTTTGTTGTAGATAGATATTTTGCTTGGGACAGATCCTTTGCTGTGGACAGATCCTTTGCTGTGGACAGATCCTTTGCAGTAGATAGATCCTTGACTGTAGATAGATCCTTTACTGTAGATGGATCCTTTGCTGTAGATAGATCCTTTACTGTCGATAGATCCCTTGCTGTAGATTGATCCTTTGCTGTAGATAGATGCTTTGCTGTAGATAGATCCTTCGCTGTAGATAGATCCTTTACTGTAGATAGATTCTTCGCTGTTGATAGATTCTTTGTTGTAGATAGATCCTTTGTTGTTGATAGATCTTTTGTAGTAGATAGATCATTTATTGTAGATAGATTCTTTGCTGTAAATAGATCTAAGATCCTTCGCTATAAATAAATATATAAATCCTTTGCCGTAGATAGATCCTTTGCTGTAGATAGATCCTTTGCTGTAGATAGATCCTTTCTGTAGATAGATCATTCGCTGTAGATGAATCCTTTTCTGTAGATTGATCTTTTTCTGTAGATAGATCCTTTACTGTAGATTAAAGCTTTGCTGTAGATAGATCCCATACTGTAAATAGATCCTCTGCTGTAGAGAGATCCTTTACTGTAGAAAGATCCTTTGCTGTAGAAAGATCCTTTGCTGTAGAAAGATCTTCTGCTGTAAATAGATCCTTCGCAGTAGAAAGATCCTTTGCTGTTGACAGATCATTCGTCGTAGAAAGATTCTTTGGTGTAGATAGATTCTTTGCTGTAGATAGATCCCTTACTGTAGATAGATCACTTTGCTGTAGATAGATCTTTTGCTGTAGATAGATCCTTTAATGTAGAAAGATCCTCTGTTGTAGAAAGATCTTTGCTGTAAATTGATCATTTGCTTTTGATAGATCCTTTGCTGTTGATAGATCCTTTGCTTAAGATAGATCCTCTGCTGTTTATAGATTCTTATCTGAACATATATTCTTTGCTGTAGATAGATTCTTTGTTGTAGATAGATCCTTTACTGTCGATAGATCCCTTGCTGCAGATAAATCCTTTGCTGTAGGTAGATGCTCTGCTGTAGATAGATCCTTTGCTGTGGATAGAGCCTCTACTGTAGATATATTTTTTGCTGTAGATAGATTCTTTGTTGTAGATAGATCGTTTGCTGTAGATAGATCCTTTGTAGTAGATAGATACTTTACTGTAGATATATCCCTTATTATAGATAGATCTTTTGCTGTAGATAGATCCTAAACTGTGAATAGATTCTTTGCTGTAGATAGATCCCTTGCTGTAGATTGATCATATGATGTAGATAGATCCTTTACTGTAGATATATTTTTTGCTGTAGATAGATTCTTTGTTGTAGATAGATCCTTTGCTGTAGATAGATCTTTTGTAGTAGATAGATCATTTATTGTAGATAGATCCACTGATGTAAATAGATCTAATATCCTTTGCTATAAATAAATATATAAATTCTTTGCCGTAGATAGATCCTTTGCTGTAGATAGATCCTTTGCTGTAGATAGATCCTTTACTGTAGATAGATTCTTTGCTGTAAATAGATTCTTTGTTGTAGATAAATCCTTTGCTGTAGATAGATCTTTTGTAGTAGATAGATCATTTATTGTAGATAGATCCTCTGATGTAAATAGATCTAAGATTCTTTGCTATAAATAAATATATAAATCCTTTTCTGTAGATAGATCCTTTTCTGTAGATAGATACTTTACTGTAGATAGATCCTTAACTGTAGATGGATCATTTGCTGTATATAGTTCATTTACTGTAGATAGATCCTTCGCTGTAGATAGATCCTCTGCTGTTTAAAGATTCTTTTCTGAACATATATTTTTTGCTGTAGATAGATTCTTTGTTGTAGATAGATCCTTTGCTGTGGACAGATCCTTTGCTGTGGACAGATCCTTTGCAGTAGATAGATCATTTATTGTAGATAGATCAACTGATGTGAATAGATCTAAGATCTTTTGCTATAAATAAATATATAAATCCTTTGCCGTAGATAGATCCTTTGCTGTAGATAGATCCTTTGCTGTAGATAGATCCTTCGCTGTAGATAAATCCTCTTCTGTAGATAGATCCTTTTCTGTAGATAGATCCTTTACTGTAGATAAAAGCTCTGCTGTAGATAGATCCCATACTGTAAATAGATCCTTTGCTTTAGAGAGATCCTTTGGTGTAGAAAGATATTCTGCTGTAGAAAGATCTTCTGCTGTAAATAGATCCTTTGCAGTAGAAAGATCCTTTGCTGTTGACAGATCTTTCGCTGTATAAAGATCCTTTGGTGTAGATAGATTCTTTGCTGTAGATAGATCCCTCACTTTGCTGTAGTTAGATCATTTGCTGTAGATAGATCCTTTAATGTAGAAAGATTCTCTGTTGTAGAAAGATCTTTTGCTGTAAGTAGATCATTTGCTGTAGATAGATCCTTTGCTGTTGGCATATCCTGCACTGTTTAAAGATCCTTTGGTTTAGATTGATTCTTTGTTGTAGATAGATCGTTTGCTGTAGATAGATCCTTTGTAGTAGATAGATACTTTACTGTAGATATATCCCTTATTATAGATAGATCTTTTGCTGTAGATAGATCCTAAACTGTGAATAGATTCTTTGCTGTAGATAGATCCCTTGCTGTAGATTGATCATATGATGTAGATAGATCCTTTACTGTAGATATATTTTTTGCTGTAGATAGATTCTTTGTTGTAGATAGATCCTTTGCTGTAGATAGATCTTTTGTAGTAGATAGATCATTTATTGTAGATAGATCCACTGATGTAAATAGATCTAATATCCTTTGCTATAAATAAATATATAAATTCTTTGCCGTAGATAGATCCTTTGCTGTAGATAGATCCTTTGCTGTAGATAGATCCTTTACTGTAGATAGATTCTTTGCTGTAAATAGATTCTTTGTTGTAGATAAATCCTTTGCTGTAGATAGATCTTTTGTAGTAGATAGATCATTTATTGTAGATAGATCCTCTGATGTAAATAGATCTAAGATTCTTTGCTATAAATAAATATATAAATCCTTTTCTGTAGATAGATCCTTTTCTGTAGATAGATACTTTACTGTAGATAGATCCTTAACTGTAGATGGATCATTTGCTGTATATAGTTCATTTACTGTAGATAGATCCTTCGCTGTAGATAGATCCTCTGCTGTTTAAAGATTCTTTTCTGAACATATATTTTTTGCTGTAGATAGATTCTTTGTTGTAGATAGATCCTTTGCTGTGGACAGATCCTTTGCTGTGGACAGATCCTTTGCTGTGGACAGATCCTTTGCAGTAGATAGATCATTTATTGTAGATAGATCAACTGATGTGAATAGATCTAAGATCTTTTGCTATAAATAAATATATAAATCCTTTGCCGTAGATAGATCCTTTGCTGTAGATAGATCCTTTGCTGTAGATAGATCCTTCGCTGTAGATAAATCCTCTTCTGTAGATAGATCCTTTTCTGTAGATAGATCCTTTACTGTAGATAAAAGCTCTGCTGTAGATAGATCCCATACTGTAAATAGATCCTTTGCTTTAGAGAGATCCTTTGGTGTAGAAAGATATTCTGCTGTAGAAAGATCTTCTGGTGTAAATAGATCCTTTGCAGTAAAAAGATCCTTTGCTGTTGACAGATCTTTCGCTGTATAAAGATCCTTTGGTGTAGATAGATTCTTTGCTGTAGATAGATCCCTTACTGTAGATAGATCACTTTGCTGTAGTTAGATCCTTTGCTGTAAATGGATCCTTTGGCTTTATAGAGTTCCTTTACTGTAGATATATTCTTTGCTATAGATCGATCATTTGCTGTAGATAGATCCTTTGCTGTAGTTAGATCCTATTCTGTAGAAAGATCCTTTGCTGAAGATAGATCCTTTGCTGTAGATGGATCCTTTGCTGTAGATAAATCCTTTGCTGTAGATAGATCCTTTGCTGTAGATAGATACTTTCCTGTAGGATAGATCCTTTGCTGTAGATAGATCCTTTGCAGAATATAGAATTTTTGCTGTTACTAGACCTTTTGCTGTATATAGATCTTTTGCTGTATATGGATCCTTTGCTCTTGATAGATCCTTGACTATAGATAGATCATTTGCTGTAAATGGATCCTTTGATGTAGATAGATCCTTTACTGTCGATAGATCCCTTGCTGCAGATAAATCCTTTGCTGTAGGTAGATGCTCTGCTGTAGATAGATCCTTTGCTGTGGATAGAGCCTCTACTGTAGATATATTTTTTGCTGTAGATAGATTCTTTGTTGTAGATAGATCGTTTGCTGTAGATAGATCCTTTGTAGTAGAAAGATACTTTACTGTAGATATATCCCTTATTATAGATAGATCTTTTGCTGTAGATAGATCCTAAAATGTGAATAGATTCTTTGCTGTAGATAGATCCCTTGCTGTAGATTGATCATATGATGTAGATAGATCCTTTACTGTAGATATATTTTTTGCTGTAGATAGATTCTTTGTTGTAGATAGATCCTTTGCTGTAGATAGATCTTTTGTAGTAGATAGATCATTTATTGTAGATAGATCCACTGATGTAAATAGATCTAATATCCTTTGCTATAAATAAATATATAAATTCTTTGCCGTAGATAGATCCTTTGCTGTAGATAGATCCTTTGCTGTAGATAGATCCTTTACTGTAGATAGATTCTTTGCTGTAAATAGATTCTTTGTTGTAGATAAATCCTTTGCTGTAGATAGATCTTTTGTAGTAGATAGATCATTTATTGTAGATAGATCCTCTGATGTAAATAGATCTAAGATTCTTTGCTATAAATAAATATATAAATCCTTTTCTGTAGATAGATCCTTTTCTGTAGATAGATACTTTACTGTAGATAAAAGCTTTGCTATAGATAGATCCCATACAGTAAATAGATCCTTTGCTGTAGATAGATCCTTTGCTGTAGATAGATCCTTTGCTGAATATAAATCCTTTTATGTAGATAAATCCTTTGCTGTAGATAGATCCTTTGCTGTAGATAAATCCTTTCCTGTAGATAGATCATTTGCTGTAGATAGATCCTTTGCTGTTGATAGATCCTTAACTGTAGATGGATCATTTGCTGTATATAGTTCATTTACTGTAGATAGATCCTTCGCTGTAGATAGATCCTCTGCTGTTTAAAGATTCTTTTCTGAACATATATTTTTTGCTGTAGATAGATTCTTTGTTGTAGATAGATCCTTTGCTGTGGACAGATCCTTTGCTGTGGACAGATCCTTTGCTGTGGACAGATCCTTTGCAGTAGATAGATCATTTATTGTAGATAGATCAACTGATGTGAATAGATCTAAGATCTTTTGCTATAAATAAATATATAAATCCTTTGCCGTAGATAGATCCTTTGCTGTAGATAGATCCTTTGCTGTAGATAGATCCTTCGCTGTAGATAAATCCTCTTCTGTAGATAGATCCTTTTCTGTAGATAGATCCTTTACTGTAGATAAAAGCTCTGCTGTAGATAGATCCCATACTGTAAATAGATCCTTTGCTTTAGAGAGATCCTTTGGTGTAGAAAGATATTCTGCTGTAGAAAGATCTTCTGCTGTAAATAGATCCTTTGCAGTAGAAAGATCCTTTGCTGTTGACAGATCTTTCGCTGTATAAAGATCCTTTGGTGTAGATAGATTCTTTGCTGTAGATAGATCCCTTACTGTAGATAGATCATTTTGCTGTAGTTAGATCATTTGCTGTAGATAGATCCTTTAATGTAGAAAGATTCTCTGTTGTAGAAAGATATTTTGCTGTAAGTAGATCATTTGCTGTAGATAGATCCTTTGCTGTTGGCATATCCTGCACTGTTTAGAGATCCTTTGGTTTAGATTGATTCTTTGCTGTAGATAGATCCCTTACTGTAGATAGATTACTTTGCTGTAGATAGATCCTTTGCTCTAGATAGATCCTTTGCTGTAGATAGATCCTTTGCTGTAGATCGATCCTTCGCTGTAGATAGATCCTTTGCTGTAGATAGATCCTTTGCTGTAGATTGATCCTTCGCTACAAAAAGATCCATTACTGTAGATAGATCCTTTGCTGTAGATAGATCCTTTGCTGTAGATAGATCCTTGACTGTAGATAGATCCTTTTCTGTAGATAAATCCTTTGCTGTATATAGATCCTTCGCTGTAGATAAATCCTTTGCTGTAGATAGATCCTTTGCTGTAGATAGATACTTTCCTGTAGATAGATCCTTTGCTGTAGATAAATCCTTTGCAGAATATAGAACTATTGCGGTTAATAGATCTTTTGCTGTAGATAGATCCTTTGCTGTTGATAGATCCTTAACTGTAGATGGATCATTAGCTGTATATAGTTCATTTACTGTAGATAGATCCATCGCTGTAGATAGATCCTCTGCTGTTTATAGATTCTTTTCTGTACATATATTCTTTGCTGTAGATAGATTCTTTGTTGTAGATAGATATTTTGCTTGGGACAGATCCTTTGCTGTAGATAGATCCTTTGCTGTAGATTGATCCTTCGCTACAAAAAGATCCATTACTGTAGATAGATCCTTTGCTGTAGATAGATCCTTTGCTGTAGATAGATCCTTGACTGTAGATAGATCCTTTTCTGTAGATAAATCCTTTGCTGTATATAGATCCTTCGCTGTAGATAAATCCTTTGCTGTAGATAGATCCTTTGCTGTAGATAGATACTTTCCTGTAGATAGATCCTTTGCTGTAGATAAATCCTTTGCAGAATATAGAACTATTGCGGTTAATAGATCTTTTGCTGTAGATAGATCCTTTGCTGTTGATAGATCCTTAACTGTAGATGGATCATTAGCTGTATATAGTTCATTTACTGTAGATAGATCCATCGCTGTAGATAGATCCTCTGCTGTTTATAGATTCTTTTCTGTACATATATTCTTTGCTGTAGATAGATTCTTTGTTGTAGATAGATATTTTGCTTGGGACAGATCCTTTGCTGTGGACAGATCCTTTGCTGTGGACAGATCCTTTGCAGTAGATAGATCCTTGACTGTAGATAGATCCTTTACTGTAGATGGATCCTTTGCTGTAGATAGATCCTTTACTGTCGATAGATCCCTTGCTGTAGATTGATCCTTTGCTGTAGATAGATGCTTTGCTGTAGATAGATCCTTCGCTGTAGATAGATCCTTTACTGTAGATAGATTCTTCGCTGTTGATAGATTCTTTGTTGTAGATAGATCCTTTGTTGTTGATAGATCTTTTGTAGTAGATAGATCATTTATTGTAGATAGATTCTTTGCTGTAAATAGATCTAAGATCCTTCGCTATAAATAAATATATAAATCCTTTGCCGTAGATAGATCCTTTGCTGTAGATAGATCCTTTGCTGTAGATAGATCCTTTCTGTAGATAGATCATTCGCTGTAGATGAATCCTTTTCTGTAGATTGATCTTTTTCTGTAGATAGATCCTTTACTGTAGATTAAAGCTTTGCTGTAGATAGATCCCATACTGTAAATAGATCCTCTGCTGTAGAGAGATCCTTTACTGTAGAAAGATCCTTTGCTGTAGAAAGATCCTTTGCTGTAGAAAGATCTTCTGCTGTAAATAGATCCTTCGCAGTAGAAAGATCCTTTGCTGTTGACAGATCATTCGTCGTAGAAAGATTCTTTGGTGTAGATAGATTCTTTGCTGTAGATAGATCCCTTACTGTAGATAGATCACTTTGCTGTAGATAGATCTTTTGCTGTAGATAGATCCTTTAATGTAGAAAGATCCTCTGTTGTAGAAAGATCTTTGCTGTAAATTGATCATTTGCTTTTGATAGATCCTTTGCTGTTGATAGATCCTTTGCTTAAGATAGATCCTCTGCTGTTTATAGATTCTTATCTGAACATATATTCTTTGCTGTAGATAGATTCTTTGTTGTAGATAGATCCTTTACTGTCGATAGATCCCTTGCTGCAGATAAATCCTTTGCTGTAGGTAGATGCTCTGCTGTAGATAGATCCTTTGCTGTGGATAGAGCCTCTACTGTAGATATATTTTTTGCTGTAGATAGATTCTTTGTTGTAGATAGATCGTTTGCTGTAGATAGATCCTTTGTAGTAGATAGATACTTTACTGTAGATATATCCCTTATTATAGATAGATCTTTTGCTGTAGATAGATCCTAAACTGTGAATAGATTCTTTGCTGTAGATAGATCCCTTGCTGTAGATTGATCATATGATGTAGATAGATCCTTTACTGTAGATATATTTTTTGCTGTAGATAGATTCTTTGTTGTAGATAGATCCTTTGCTGTAGATAGATCTTTTGTAGTAGATAGATCATTTATTGTAGATAGATCCACTGATGTAAATAGATCTAATATCCTTTGCTATAAATAAATATATAAATTCTTTGCCGTAGATAGATCCTTTGCTGTAGATAGATCCTTTGCTGTAGATAGATCCTTTACTGTAGATAGATTCTTTGCTGTAAATAGATTCTTTGTTGTAGATAAATCCTTTGCTGTAGATAGATCTTTTGTAGTAGATAGATCATTTATTGTAGATAGATCCTCTGATGTAAATAGATCTAAGATTCTTTGCTATAAATAAATATATAAATCCTTTTCTGTAGATAGATCCTTTTCTGTAGATAGATACTTTACTGTAGATAGATCCTTAACTGTAGATGGATCATTTGCTGTATATAGTTCATTTACTGTAGATAGATCCTTCGCTGTAGATAGATCCTCTGCTGTTTAAAGATTCTTTTCTGAACATATATTTTTTGCTGTAGATAGATTCTTTGTTGTAGATAGATCCTTTGCTGTGGACAGATCCTTTGCTGTGGACAGATCCTTTGCAGTAGATAGATCATTTATTGTAGATAGATCAACTGATGTGAATAGATCTAAGATCTTTTGCTATAAATAAATATATAAATCCTTTGCCGTAGATAGATCCTTTGCTGTAGATAGATCCTTTGCTGTAGATAGATCCTTCGCTGTAGATAAATCCTCTTCTGTAGATAGATCCTTTTCTGTAGATAGATCCTTTACTGTAGATAAAAGCTCTGCTGTAGATAGATCCCATACTGTAAATAGATCCTTTGCTTTAGAGAGATCCTTTGGTGTAGAAAGATATTCTGCTGTAGAAAGATCTTCTGCTGTAAATAGATCCTTTGCAGTAGAAAGATCCTTTGCTGTTGACAGATCTTTCGCTGTATAAAGATCCTTTGGTGTAGATAGATTCTTTGCTGTAGATAGATCCCTCACTTTGCTGTAGTTAGATCATTTGCTGTAGATAGATCCTTTAATGTAGAAAGATTCTCTGTTGTAGAAAGATCTTTTGCTGTAAGTAGATCATTTGCTGTAGATAGATCCTTTGCTGTTGGCATATCCTGCACTGTTTAAAGATCCTTTGGTTTAGATTGATTCTTTGTTGTAGATAGATCGTTTGCTGTAGATAGATCCTTTGTAGTAGATAGATACTTTACTGTAGATATATCCCTTATTATAGATAGATCTTTTGCTGTAGATAGATCCTAAACTGTGAATAGATTCTTTGCTGTAGATAGATCCCTTGCTGTAGATTGATCATATGATGTAGATAGATCCTTTACTGTAGATATATTTTTTGCTGTAGATAGATTCTTTGTTGTAGATAGATCCTTTGCTGTAGATAGATCTTTTGTAGTAGATAGATCATTTATTGTAGATAGATCCACTGATGTAAATAGATCTAATATCCTTTGCTATAAATAAATATATAAATTCTTTGCCGTAGATAGATCCTTTGCTGTAGATAGATCCTTTGCTGTAGATAGATCCTTTACTGTAGATAGATTCTTTGCTGTAAATAGATTCTTTGTTGTAGATAAATCCTTTGCTGTAGATAGATCTTTTGTAGTAGATAGATCATTTATTGTAGATAGATCCTCTGATGTAAATAGATCTAAGATTCTTTGCTATAAATAAATATATAAATCCTTTTCTGTAGATAGATCCTTTTCTGTAGATAGATACTTTACTGTAGATAGATCCTTAACTGTAGATGGATCATTTGCTGTATATAGTTCATTTACTGTAGATAGATCCTTCGCTGTAGATAGATCCTCTGCTGTTTAAAGATTCTTTTCTGAACATATATTTTTTGCTGTAGATAGATTCTTTGTTGTAGATAGATCCTTTGCTGTGGACAGATCCTTTGCTGTGGACAGATCCTTTGCTGTGGACAGATCCTTTGCAGTAGATAGATCATTTATTGTAGATAGATCAACTGATGTGAATAGATCTAAGATCTTTTGCTATAAATAAATATATAAATCCTTTGCCGTAGATAGATCCTTTGCTGTAGATAGATCCTTTGCTGTAGATAGATCCTTCGCTGTAGATAAATCCTCTTCTGTAGATAGATCCTTTTCTGTAGATAGATCCTTTACTGTAGATAAAAGCTCTGCTGTAGATAGATCCCATACTGTAAATAGATCCTTTGCTTTAGAGAGATCCTTTGGTGTAGAAAGATATTCTGCTGTAGAAAGATCTTCTGGTGTAAATAGATCCTTTGCAGTAAAAAGATCCTTTGCTGTTGACAGATCTTTCGCTGTATAAAGATCCTTTGGTGTAGATAGATTCTTTGCTGTAGATAGATCCCTTACTGTAGATAGATCACTTTGCTGTAGTTAGATCCTTTGCTGTAAATGGATCCTTTGGCTTTATAGAGTTCCTTTACTGTAGATATATTCTTTGCTATAGATCGATCATTTGCTGTAGATAGATCCTTTGCTGTAGTTAGATCCTATTCTGTAGAAAGATCCTTTGCTGAAGATAGATCCTTTGCTGTAGATGGATCCTTTGCTGTAGATAAATCCTTTGCTGTAGATAGATCCTTTGCTGTAGATAGATACTTTCCTGTAGGATAGATCCTTTGCTGTAGATAGATCCTTTGCAGAATATAGAATTTTTGCTGTTACTAGACCTTTTGCTGTATATAGATCTTTTGCTGTATATGGATCCTTTGCTCTTGATAGATCCTTGACTATAGATAGATCATTTGCTGTAAATGGATCCTTTGATGTAGATAGATCCTTTACTGTCGATAGATCCCTTGCTGCAGATAAATCCTTTGCTGTAGGTAGATGCTCTGCTGTAGATAGATCCTTTGCTGTGGATAGAGCCTCTACTGTAGATATATTTTTTGCTGTAGATAGATTCTTTGTTGTAGATAGATCGTTTGCTGTAGATAGATCCTTTGTAGTAGAAAGATACTTTACTGTAGATATATCCCTTATTATAGATAGATCTTTTGCTGTAGATAGATCCTAAAATGTGAATAGATTCTTTGCTGTAGATAGATCCCTTGCTGTAGATTGATCATATGATGTAGATAGATCCTTTACTGTAGATATATTTTTTGCTGTAGATAGATTCTTTGTTGTAGATAGATCCTTTGCTGTAGATAGATCTTTTGTAGTAGATAGATCATTTATTGTAGATAGATCCACTGATGTAAATAGATCTAATATCCTTTGCTATAAATAAATATATAAATTCTTTGCCGTAGATAGATCCTTTGCTGTAGATAGATCCTTTGCTGTAGATAGATCCTTTACTGTAGATAGATTCTTTGCTGTAAATAGATTCTTTGTTGTAGATAAATCCTTTGCTGTAGATAGATCTTTTGTAGTAGATAGATCATTTATTGTAGATAGATCCTCTGATGTAAATAGATCTAAGATTCTTTGCTATAAATAAATATATAAATCCTTTTCTGTAGATAGATCCTTTTCTGTAGATAGATACTTTACTGTAGATAAAAGCTTTGCTATAGATAGATCCCATACAGTAAATAGATCCTTTGCTGTAGATAGATCCTTTGCTGTAGATAGATCCTTTGCTGAATATAAATCCTTTTATGTAGATAAATCCTTTGCTGTAGATAGATCCTTTGCTGTAGATAAATCCTTTCCTGTAGATAGATCATTTGCTGTAGATAGATCCTTTGCTGTTGATAGATCCTTAACTGTAGATGGATCATTTGCTGTATATAGTTCATTTACTGTAGATAGATCCTTCGCTGTAGATAGATCCTCTGCTGTTTAAAGATTCTTTTCTGAACATATATTTTTTGCTGTAGATAGATTCTTTGTTGTAGATAGATCCTTTGCTGTGGACAGATCCTTTGCTGTGGACAGATCCTTTGCTGTGGACAGATCCTTTGCAGTAGATAGATCATTTATTGTAGATAGATCAACTGATGTGAATAGATCTAAGATCTTTTGCTATAAATAAATATATAAATCCTTTGCCGTAGATAGATCCTTTGCTGTAGATAGATCCTTTGCTGTAGATAGATCCTTCGCTGTAGATAAATCCTCTTCTGTAGATAGATCCTTTTCTGTAGATAGATCCTTTACTGTAGATAAAAGCTCTGCTGTAGATAGATCCCATACTGTAAATAGATCCTTTGCTTTAGAGAGATCCTTTGGTGTAGAAAGATATTCTGCTGTAGAAAGATCTTCTGCTGTAAATAGATCCTTTGCAGTAGAAAGATCCTTTGCTGTTGACAGATCTTTCGCTGTATAAAGATCCTTTGGTGTAGATAGATTCTTTGCTGTAGATAGATCCCTTACTGTAGATAGATCATTTTGCTGTAGTTAGATCATTTGCTGTAGATAGATCCTTTAATGTAGAAAGATTCTCTGTTGTAGAAAGATATTTTGCTGTAAGTAGATCATTTGCTGTAGATAGATCCTTTGCTGTTGGCATATCCTGCACTGTTTAGAGATCCTTTGGTTTAGATTGATTCTTTGCTGTAGATAGATCCCTTACTGTAGATAGATTACTTTGCTGTAGATAGATCCTTTGCTCTAGATAGATCCTTTGCTGTAGATAGATCCTTTGCTGTAGATCGATCCTTCGCTGTAGATAGATCCTTTGCTGTAGATAGATCCTTTGCTGTAGATTGATCCTTCGCTACAAAAAGATCCATTACTGTAGATAGATCCTTTGCTGTAGATAGATCCTTTGCTGTAGATAGATCCTTGACTGTAGATAGATCCTTTTCTGTAGATAGATCCTTCGCTGTAGATAGATCGTTTGCTGTAGATAAATCCTTTGCTGTAGATAGATCCTTCGCTGTAGATATATCGTTTATTGTAGATAGATCCTTTGATGTAGATAGATCCTATACTGTAGATAGATCCCTTGCTGTAGATAGATCCTTTGCTGTAGATAGATCCTTTGCTGTAGATAGATCCTTTGCTGTAGATAGATCCTTTACTGTAGATAGATTCTTTGCTGTAAATAGATTCTTTGCTGTAGATAGATCCTTTGCTGTATAAAGTTCCTCTGCTGTAAATAGATCCTTTGTTGTAGATAGATCATTGGCTTTAGATAGATCCTTTGCTGTAGATAGATCCTTTGCTGTAGATAGATCCTTAACTGTAGATAGATCCTTTGCTATAGATCGATCATTTGCTGTAGATAGATCCTTTGCTGTAGTTAGATCCTATTCTGTAGAAAGATCCTTTGCTGAAGATAGATCCTTTGCTGTAGATGGATCCTTTGCTATAGATAAATCCTTTGCTGTAGATAGATCCTTTGCTGTAGATAGATACTTTCCTGTAGAATAGATCCTTTGCTGTAGATAGATCCTTTGCAGAATATAGAATTTTTGCTGTTACTAGATCTTTTGCTGTATATAGATCTTTTGCTGTATATGGATCCTTTGCTCTTGATAGATCCTTGACTTTAGATAGATCATTTGCTGTAAATGGATCCTTTGATGTAGATAGATCCTTTACTGTCGATAGATCCCTTGCTGCAGATAGATCCTTTGCTGTAGGTAGATGCTTTGCTGTAGATAGATCCTTTGCTGTGGATAGAGCCTCTACTGTAGATATATTTTTTGCTGTAGATAGATTCTTTGTTGTAGATAGATCGTTTGCTGTAGATAGATCCTTTGTAGTAGATAGATACTTTACTGTAGATATATCCCTTATTATAGATAGATATTTTGCTGTAGATAGATCCTAAACTGTAAATAGATTCTTTGCTGTAGATAGATCCCTTGATGTAGATTGATCATATGATGTAGATAGATCCTTTACTGTAGATATATTTTTTGCTGTAGATAGATTCTTTGTTGTAGATAGATCCACTGATGTAAATAGATCTAAGATCCTTTGCTATAAATAAATATATAAATCCTTTGCCGTAGATAGATCCTTTGCTGTAGATAGATCCTTTGCTGTAGATAGATCCTTTGCTTTAGAGAGATCCTTTGCTGTAGAAAGATATTCTGCTGTAGGAAGATCTTCTGCCGTAAATAGATCCTTTGCAGTAGAAAGATCCTTTGCTGTTGACAGATCTTTCGCTGTATAAAGATCCTTTGGTGTAGATAGATTCTTTGCTGTAGATAGATCCCTTACTGTAGATAGATCACTTTGCTGTAGTTAGATCATTTGCTGTAGATAGATCCTTTAATGTAGAAAGATTCTCTGTTGTAGAAATATCTTTTGCTGTAAATAGATCATTTGCTGTTGATAGATCCTTTGCTGTAGATAGATCCTTCGCTGTAGATAAATCCTTTTCTGTAGATAGATCCTTTTCTGTAGATAGATTCTTTACTGTAGATAAAAGCTTCGCTATAGATAGATCCCATACAGTAAATAGATCCTTTGAGGGAGATAGATCCTTTGCTGTAGATAGATCCTTTGCTGTAGATAAATCCTTTTCTGTAGATAAATCCTTTGCTGTAGATAGATCCTTTGCTGTAGATAAATCCTTTGCTGTAGATAGATCCTTTGCTGTAGATAGATACTTTCCTGTAGATAGATCCTTTGCTGTAGATAGATCCTTTGCAGAATATAGAACTTTTGCGGTTAATAGATCTTTTGCTGTAGATAGATCCTTTGCTGTTGATAGATCCTTTGCTGTGGACAGATCCTTTGCTGTGGACAGATCCATTGCAGTAGATAGATCCTTGACTGTAGATAGATCCTTTACTGTAGATGGATCCTTTGCTGTAGATAGATCCATTACTGTCTATAGATCCCTTGCTGTAGATTGATCCTTTGCTGTAGATAGATGCTTTGCTGTAGAAAGATCCTTCGCTGTAGATAGATCCTTTACTGTAGATAGATTCTTTGCTGTTGATAGATTCTTTGTTGTAGATAGATCCTTTGTTGTAGATAGATCTTTTGTAGAAGATAGATCATTTATTGTAGATAGCATCTTTGCTGTAAATAGATCTAAGATCCTTTGCTATAAATAAATATATAAATCCTTTGCCGTAAATAGATCCTTTGCTGTAGATAGATCATTTTCTGTAGATAGATCCTTTGCTGTAGATAGATCCTTTACTGTAGATTAAAGCTTTGCTGTAGTTAGATCCCATACTGTAAATAGATCCTATGCTGTAGAGAGATCCTTTACTGTAGAAAGATCCTTTGCTGTAGAAAGATCTTCTGCTGTAAATAGATCCTTCGCAGTAAAAAGATCCTTTGCTGTTGACAGATCATTCGCTGTAGAAAGATCCTTTGGTGTAGATAGATTCTTTGCTGTAGATAGATCCTTTGCTGTAGATAGATCCTTTGCTGTAGATAGATCCTTAGCTGTAGATCGATCCTTCGCTGTAAATAGATCTTTTGCTGTAGATTGATCCTTCGCTACAAAAAGATCCATTACTGTAGATAGATCCTTTGCTGTAGATAGATCCTATGCTGTAGTAGATCCTTTGCTGTAGATAGATCCTTTGCTGTTGACAGATCCTTCGCTGTAAATAGATCCCTTACTGTAGATAGGTCCTTTGCTGTAGAAAGATCTTCTGCTGTACATAGATCCTTTGCAGTAAAAAGATCCTTTGCTGTTGACAGATCTTTTGCTGTATAAAGGTCCTTTGGTATAGATAGATTCTTTGCTGTAGATAGATCCCTTACTGTAGATAGATCACTTAGCTGTAGTTAGATCATTTTCTGTAGATAGATTCTGTAATGTAGAAAGATTCTCTGTTGTAGAAATATCTTTTGCTGTAAATAGATCATTTGCTGTAGATAGATCCTTTGCTGTTGGCAGATCCTGCACTGTAGAAAGATCCTTTGGTATAGATTGATTCTTTGCTGTAGATAGATTTTTTGCTGTAGATAGATCCTTTGCTGTATAAAGTTCCTCTGCTGTTAATAGATCCTTTGATGTAAATAGATCATTGGCTTTAGATCGATCATTTGCTGTAGATAGATCCTTTGCTTAAGATAAATCCTTGACTGTAGATAGATCGTTTGCTGTAGATAGATCCTTTGCTGTAGATAGATCCTTCGCTGTAGATCGATCCTTCTCAGTAAATAGATCCTTTGCTGTAGATTGATCCTTCGCTGCAAAAAGATCCATTACTGTAGATACATCCTTTGCTGTAGATGGATCCTTTACTGTACATAGATCACATATTATAGATAGATCCTTTGCTGTAGATAGATCCTATTCTGTAGAAAGATCCTTTGCTGAAAATAGATCCTTTGCTGTAGATGGATCATTTGCTGTAGATAAATCCTTTGCTGTAGATGGATCCTTTGCAGTTGACAGATCCTTTAATGTAGAAAGATCCTCTATTGTAGAAAGATCTGTTGCTGTAAATAGATCATTTTCTGTAGATAGATCCTTTGCTGTTGGCAGATCCTGCACTGTAGATAGATCCTTTGGTATAGATTGATTCTTTGCTGTAGATAGATCCCTTACTGTAGATAGATTACTTTGCAGTAGATAGATCCTTTGCTGTAGATAGATCCTTTGCTGTAGATAGATCCTTTGCTGTATAAAGTTCCTCTGCTGTTAATAGATCCTTTGATGTAAATAGATCATTGGCTTTAGATTGATCCTTTGCTGTAGATAGATCCTTTGCTTAAGATAAATCCTTGACTGTAGATAGATCTTTTGCTGTAGATAGATCCTTTGCTGTAGATAGATCCTTCGCTGTAGATCGATCCTTCTCAGTAAATAGATCCTTTGCTGTAGATTGATCCTTCGCTGCAAAAAGATCCATTACTGTAGATACATCCTTCGCTGTAGATAGATCCTTTACTGTACATAGATCACATATTATAAATAGATCCTTTGCTGTAGATAGATCCTATTCTGTAGAAAGATCCTTTGCTGAAAATAGATCCTTTGCTGTAGATGGATCATTTGCTGTAGATAAATCCTTTGCTGTAGATGGATCCTTTGCAGTTGACAGATCCTTTAATGTAGAAAGATCCTCTATTGTAGAAAGATCTGTTGCTGTAAATAGATCATTTGCTGTAGATAGATCCTTTGCTGTTGACAGATCCTGCACTGTAGAAAGATCCTTTGGTGTAGATAGATTCTTTGCTGTAGATAGATCCTTTGCTGTAGATAGATCCTTTGCTGTATAAAGTTCTTCTGATAAAAATAGATCCTTTGTTGTAGATAGATCATTGGCTTTAGATAGATCCTTTGCTGTAGATAGATCCTTTGCTTAAGATAGATCCTTAACTGAAAATTGATCCTTTGCTGTAGATAGATCCTTTGCAGTAGATATATCCTTGACTGTAGATAGGTCCTTTGCTGAAGATAGATCCTCCGTTGTAGATAGATCCTTTGCTGTAGATCGATCTTTCGCTGTAAATAGATCCTTTGCTGTAGATTGATCCTTCGCTGCAAAAAGATCCCTTACTGTGGATAGATCCTTTTCTGTAGATAGATCCTATGCTGTAGATAGATCCTTCGCTGTTGATAGATTCTTTGCTGAACATAGATTCTTTGCTGTAGATAGATTCTTTGTTGTAGATAGATCCTTTGAAGTGGACAGATCCTTTGCAGTAAATAGATCCTTTACTGTAGATAGATCGTTTGCTGTAGATGGATCCTTTGCTTTAGATAAATCCTTCGCTGTAAATATATCGTTTATTGTAGATAGATCCTTTGCTGTAGATAGATCCTATACTGTAGATAGATCCCTTGCTGTAGATAGATCCTTTGCTGTAGATAGATCCTTTGCTGTAGATAGATCCTTTGCTGTAGATAGATCCTTTACTGTAGATAGATTCTTTGCTGTAAATAGTTTTTTTTTAGTAGATAGATCATTTATTGTAGATAGATCCTCTGATGTAAATAGATCTAAGATTCTTTGCTATAAATAAATATATAAATCCTTTGCCGTAGGTAGATCCTTTGCTGTAGATAGATCCTTTGCTGTAGATAGATCCTTTACTGTAGATAGATTCTTTGCTGTAAATAGATTCTTTGTTGTAGATAAATCCTTTGCTGTAGATAGATCTTTTGTAGTAGATAGATCATTTATTGTACATAGATCCTCTGATGTAAATAGATCTAAGATTCTTTGCTATAAATAAATATATAAATCCTTTTCTGTAGATAGATCCTTTTCTGTAGATAGATCCTTTACTGTAGATAAAAGCTTTGCTATAGATAGATCCCATACAGTAAATAGATCCTTTGCTGTAGATAGATCCTTTGCTGTAGATAGATCCTTTGCTGTAGATAAATCCTTTTCTGTAGATAAATCCTTTGCTGTAGATAGATCCTTTGCTGTAGATAAATCCTTTGCTGTAGATAGATCCTTTGCTGTAGATAGATACTTTCCTGTAGATAGATCATTTGCTGTAGATAGATCCTTTGCAGAATATAGAACTTTTGCGGTTAATAGATCTTTTGCTGTAGATAGATCCTTTGCTGTTGATAGATCCTTAACTGTAGATGGATCATTTGCTGTATATAGTTCATTTACTGTAGATAGATCCTTCGCTGTAGATAGATCCTCTGCTGTTTATAGATTCTTTTCTGAACATATATTCTTTGCTGTAGATAGATTCTTTGTTGTAGATAGATCCTTTGCTGTGGACAGATCCTTTGCTGTGGACAGATCCTTTGCAGTAGATAGATCATTTATTGTAGATAGATCAACTGATGTGAATAGATCTAAGATCTTTTGCTATAAATAAATATATAAATCCTTTGCCGTAGATAGATCCTTTGCTGTAGATAGATCCTTTGCTGTAGATAGATCCTTCGCTGTAGATAAATCCTCTTCTGTAGATAGATCCTTTTCTGTAGATAGATCCTTTACTGTAGATAAAAGCTTTGCTGTAGATAGATCCCATACTGTAAATAGATCCTTTGCTTTAGAGAGATCCTTTGGTGTAGAAAGATATTCTGCTGTAGAAAGATCTTCTGCTGTAAATAAATCCTTTGCAGTAGAAAGATCCTTTGCTGTTGACAGATCTTTCGCTGTATAAAGATCCTTTGGTGTAGATAGATTCTTTGCTGTAGATAGATCCCTTACTGTAGATAGATCACTTTGCTGTAGTTAGATCATTTGCTGTAGATAGATCCTTTAATGTAGAAAGATTCTCTGTTGTAGAAAGATCTTTTGCTGTAAATAGATCATTTGCTGTAGATAGATCCTTTGCTGTTGGCATATCCTGCACTGTTTAAAGATCCTTTGGTTTAGATTGATTCTTTGCTGTAGATAGATCCCTTACTGTAGATAGATTACTTTGCTGTAGATTGATCCTTTGCTCTAGATAGATCCTTTGCTGTAGATAGATCCTTTGCTGTAGATCGATCCTTCGCTGTAGATAGATCCTTTGCTGTTGATAGATCCTTTGCTGTAGATTGATCCTTCGCTACAAAAAGATCCATTACTGTAGATAGATCCTTTACTGTAGATAAATCCTATGCTGTAGATAGATCCTTGACTGTAGATAGATCCTTTGCTGTAGATAGATCCTTCGCTGTAGATATATCGTTTATTGTAGATAGATCCTTTGCTGTAGATAGATCCTATACTGTAGATAGATCCCTTGCTGTAGATAGATCCTTGACTGTAGATAGATCCTTTGCTGTAGATAGATCCTTTGCTGTAGATAGATCATTTGCTGTAGATAAATCCTTTGCTGTAGATAGATCCTTCGCTGTAGATATATCGTTTATTGTAGATAGATCCTTTGCTGTAGATAGATCCTATACTGTAGATAGATCCCTTGCTGTAGATAGATCCTTTGATGTAGATAGATCCTTTGCTGTAGATAGATCCTTAGCTGTAGTTAGATCCTTTACTGTAGATAGATTCTTTGCTGTAAATAGATGCTTTGTTGTAGATAAATCCTTTGCTGTAGATAGATCTTTTGTAGTAGATAGATCATTTATTGTAGATAGATCCTCTGATGTAAATAGATCTAAGATTCTTTGCTATAAATAAATATATAAATCCTTTGCCGTACATAGATCCTTTGCTGTAGATAGATCCTTTGCTGTAGATAGATCATTCGCTGTAGATAAATCCTTTTCTGTAGATAGATTCTTTTCTGTAGATAGATCCTTTACTGTAGATGAAAGCTTTGCTATAGATAGATCCCATACTGTAAATAGATCCTTTGCTGTGGATAGATCCTTTGCTGTAGATAGATCCTTTGCTGTAGATAAATCCTTTTCTGTAGATAAATCCTTTGCTGTATATAGATCCTTCGCTGTAGATAAATCCTTTGCTGTAGATAGATCCTTTGCTGTAGATAGATACTTTCCTGTAGATAGATCCTTTGCTGTAGATAAATCCTTTGCAGAATATAGAACTATTGCGGTTAATAGATCTTTTGCTGTAGATAGATCCTTTGCTGTTGATAGATCCTTAACTGTAGATGGATCATTAGCTGTATATAGTTCATTTACTGTAGATAGATCCATCGCTGTAGATAGATCCTCTGCTGTTTATAGATTCTTTTCTGTACATATATTCTTTGCTGTAGATAGATTCTTTGTTGTAGATAGATATTTTGCTTGGGACAGATCCTTTGCTGTGGACAGATCCTTTGCTGTGGACAGATCCTTTGCAGTAGATAGATCCTTGACTGTAGATAGATCCTTTACTGTAGATGGATCCTTTGCTGTAGATAGATCCTTTACTGTCGATAGATCCCTTGCTGTAGATTGATCCTTTGCTGTAGATAGATGCTTTGCTGTAGATAGATCCTTCGCTGTAGATAGATCCTTTACTGTAGATAGATTCTTCGCTGTTGATAGATTCTTTGTTGTAGATAGATCCTTTGTTGTTGATAGATCTTTTGTAGTAGATAGATCATTTATTGTAGATAGATTCTTTGCTGTAAATAGATCTAAGATCCTTCGCTATAAATAAATATATAAATCCTTTGCCGTAGATAGATCCTTTGCTGTAGATAGATCCTTTGCTGTAGATAGATCCTTTCTGTAGATAGATCATTCGCTGTAGATGAATCCTTTTCTGTAGATTGATCTTTTTCTGTAGATAGATCCTTTACTGTAGATTAAAGCTTTGCTGTAGATAGATCCCATACTGTAAATAGATCCTCTGCTGTAGAGAGATCCTTTACTGTAGAAAGATCCTTTGCTGTAGAAAGATCCTTTGCTGTAGAAAGATCTTCTGCTGTAAATAGATCCTTCGCAGTAGAAAGATCCTTTGCTGTTGACAGATCATTCGTCGTAGAAAGATTCTTTGGTGTAGATAGATTCTTTGCTGTAGATAGATCCCTTACTGTAGATAGATCACTTTGCTGTAGATAGATCTTTTGCTGTAGATAGATCCTTTAATGTAGAAAGATCCTCTGTTGTAGAAAGATCTTTGCTGTAAATTGATCATTTGCTTTTGATAGATCCTTTGCTGTTGATAGATCCTTTGCTTAAGATAGATCCTCTGCTGTTTATAGATTCTTATCTGAACATATATTCTTTGCTGTAGATAGATTCTTTGTTGTAGATAGATCCTTTGCTGTGGACAGATCCTTTGCTGTGGACAGATCCTTTGCTGTGGACAGATCCTTTGCAGTAGATAGATCATTTATTGTAGATAGATCAACTGATGTGAATAGATCTAAGATCTTTTGCTATAAATAAATATATAAATCCTTTGCCGTAGATAGATCCTTTGCTGTAGATAGATCCTTTGCTGTAGATAGATCCTTTGCTGTAGATAGATCCTTCGCTGTAGATAAATCCTCTTCTGTAGATAGATCCTTTTCTGTAGATAGATCCTTTACTGTAGATAAAAGCTTTGCTGTAGATAGATCCCATACTGTAAATAGATCCTTTGCTTTAGAGAGATCCTTTGGTGTAGAAAGATATTCTGCTGTAGAAAGATCTTCTGCTGTAAATAGATCCTTTGCAGTAGAAAGATCCTTTGCTGTTGACAGATCTTTCGCTGTATAAAGATCCTTTGGTGTAGATAGATTCTTTGCTGTAGATAGATCCCTTACTGTAGATAGATCGCTTTGCTGTAGTTAGATCATTTGCTGTAGATAGATCCTTTAATGTAGAAAGATTCTCTGTTGTAGAAAGATCTTTTGCTGTAAATAGATCATTTGCTGTAGATAGATCCTTTTCTGTAGATAGATCCTTTACTGTAGATAAAAGCTTTGCTGTAGATAGATCCCATACTGTAAATAGATCCTTTGCTTTAGAGAGATCCTTTGGTGTAGAAAGATATTCTGCTGTAGAAAGATCTTCTGCTGTAAATAGATCCTTTGCAGTAGAAAGATCCTTTGCTGTTGACAGATCTTTCGCTGTATAAAGATCCTTTGGTGTAGATAGATTCTTTGCTGTAGATAGATCCCTTACTGTAGATAGATCACTTTGCTGTAGTTAGATCATTTGCTGTAGATAGATCCTTTAATGTAGAAAGATTCTCTGTTGTAGAAAGATCTTTTGCTGTAAAGAGATCATTTGCTGTAGATAGATCCTTTGCTGTTGGCATATCCTGCACTGTTTAAAGATCCTTTGGTTTAGATTGATTCTTTGCTGTAGATAGATCCCTTACTGTAGATAGATTACTTTGCTGTAGATAGATCCTTTGCTCTAGATAGATCCTTTGCTGTAGATAGATCCATTGCTGTAGATCGATCCTTCGCTGTAGATAGATCCTTTGCTGTAGATAGATCCTTTGCTGTAGATTGATCCTTCGCTACAAAAAGATCCATTACTGTAGATAAATCCTATGCTGTAGATAGATCCTTGACTGTAGATAGATCCTTTGCTGTAGATAGATCCTTTGCTGTAGATAGATCGTTTGCTGTAGATAAATCCTTTGCTGTAGATAGATCCTTCGCTGTAGATATATCGTTTATAGTAGATAGATCCTTTGCTGTAGATAGATCCTATACTGTAGATAGATCCCTTGCTGTAGATAGATCCTTTGCTGTAGATAGATCCTTCGCTGTAGATAGATCCTTTGCTGTAGATAGATCTTTTACTGTAGATAGATTCTTTGCTGTAAATAGATTCTTTGTTGTAGATAAATCCTTTGCTGTAGATAGATCTTTTGTAGTAGATAGATCATTTATTGTAGATAGATCCTCTGATGTAAATAGATCTAAGATTCTTTGCTATAAATAAATATATAAATCCTTTTCCGTACATAGATCCTTTGCTGTAGATAGATCCTTTGCTGTAGATAGATCATTCGCTGTAGATAAATCCTTTTCTGTAGATAGATCTTTTTCTGTAGATAGATCCTTTAATGTAGATAAAAGCTTTGCTATAGATAAATCCCATACAGTAAATAGATCCTTTGCTGTAGATAGATCCTTTGCTGTAGATAGATCCTTTGCTGTAGATAAATCCTTTTCTGTAGATAAATCCTTTGCTGTATATAGATCCTTTGCTGTAGATAAATCCTTTGCTGTAGATAGATCCTTTGCTGTAGATAGATACTTTCCTGTAGATAGATCCTTTGCTGTAGATAAATCCTTTGCAGAATATAGAACTTTTGCAGTTAATAGATCTTTTGCTGTAGATAGATCCTTTGCTGTTGATAGATCCTTAACTGTAGATGGATCATTAGCTGTATATAGTTCATTTACTGTAGATAGATCCATCGCTGTAGATAGATCCTCTGCTGTTTATAGATTCTTTTCTGAACATATATTCTTTGCTGTAGATGGATTCTTTGTTGTAGATAGATATTTTGCTTGGGACAGATCCTTTGCTGTGGACAGATCCTTTTCTGTGGACAGATCCTTTGCAGTAGATAGATCCTTGACTGTAGATAGATCCTTTACTGTAGATGGATCCTTTTCTGTAGATAGATCCTTTACTGTCGATAGATCCCTTGCTGTAGATTGATCCTTTGCTGTAGATAGATGCTTTGCTGTAGATAGATCCTTCGCTGTAGATAGATCCTTTACTGTAGATAGATTCTTTGCTGTTGATAGATTCTTTGTTGTAGATAGATCCTTTGTTGTTGATAGATCTTTTGTAGTAGATAGATCATTTATTGTAGATAGATTCTTTGCTGTAAATAGATCTAAGATCCTTCGCTATAAATAAATATATAAATCCTTTGCCGTAGATAGATCCTTTGCTGTAGATAGATCCTTTGCTGTAGATAGATCCTTTCTGTAGATAGATCCTTCGCTGTAGATGAATCCTTTTCTGTAGATTGATCTTTTTCTGTAGATAGATCCTTTACTGTAGATTAAAGCTTTGCTGTAGATAGATCCAATACTGTAAATAGATCCTCTGCTGTAGAGAGATCCTTTACTGTAGAAAGATCCTTTGCTGTAGAAAGATCTTCTGCTGTAAATAGATCCTTCACAGTAGAAAGATCCTTTGCTGTTGACAGATCATTCGCTGTAGAAAGATTCTTTGGTGTAGATAGATTCTTTGCTGTAGATAGATCCCTTACTGTAGATAGATCACTTTGCTGTAGATAGATCTTTTGCTGTAGATATATCCTTTAATGTAGAAAGATCCTCTGTTGTAGAAAGATCTTTGCTGTAAATAGATCATTTGCTTTTGATAGATCCTTTGCTGTAGATAGATCCTTTGCTTAAGATAGATCCTCTGCTGTTTATAGATTCTTATCTGAACATATATTCTTTGCTGTAGATAGATTCTTTGTTGTAGATAGATCCTTTGCTGTGGACAGATCCTTTGCTGTGGACAGATCCTTTGCTGTGGACAGATCCTTTGCAGTAGATAGATCATTTATTGTAGATAGATCAACTGATGTGAATAGATCTATGATCTTTTGCTATAAATAAATATATAAATCCTTTGCCGTAGATAGATCCTTTACTGTAGATAGATCCTTTGCTGTAGATAGATCCTTCGCTGTAGATAAATCCTCTTCTGTAGATAGATCCTTTTCTGTTGATAGATCCTTTACTGTAGATAAAAGCTTTGTTGTAGATAGATCCCATACTGTAAATAGATCCTTTGCTTTAGAGAGATCCTTTGGTGTAGAAAGATATTCTGCTGTAGAAAGATCTTCTGCTGTAAATAGATCCTTTGCAGTAGAAAGATCCTTTGCTGTTTACAGATCTTTCGCTGTATAAAGATCCTTTGGTGTTGATAGATTCTTTGCTGTAGATAGATCCCTTACTGTAGATAGATCGCTTTGCTGTAGTTAGATCATTTGCTGTAAATAGATCCTTTAATGTAGAAAGATTTTCTGTTGTTGAAAGATCTTTTGCTGTAAATAGATCATTTTCTGTAGATCGATCCTTCGCTGTAGATAGATCCTTTGCTGTAGATAGATCCTTTGCTGTAGATTGACCCTTCGCTACAAAAAGATCCATTACTGTAGATAGATCCTTTACTGTAGATAAATCCTACGCTGTAGATAGATCCTTGACTGTAGATAGATCCTTTGCTGTAGGTAGATCCTTTGCTGTAGATAGATCGTTTGCTGTAGATAAATCCTTTGCTGTAGATAGATCCTTCGCTGTAGATATATCGTTTATTGTAGATAGATCCTTTGCTGTAGATAGATCCTATACTGTAGATAGATCCCTTGCTGTAGATAGATCCTTTGCTGTAGATAGATCCTTTGCTGTAGATAGATCCTTTGCTGTAGATAGATCCTTTACTGTAGATAGATTCTTTGCTGTAAATAGATTCTTTGTTGTAGATAAATCTTTTGCTGTAGATAGATCTTTTGTAGTAGATAGATCATTTATTGTAGATAGATCCTCTGATGTAAATCGATCTAAGATTCTTTGCTATAAATAAATATATAAATCCTTTGCCGTACATAGATCCTTTGCTGTAGATAGATCCTTTGCTGTAGATAGATCATTCGCTGTAGATAAATCCTTTTCTGTAGATAGATCCTTTACTGTAGATAGATTCTTTACTATAGATAAAAGCTTTGCTATAGATAGATCCCATACAGTAAATAGATCCTTTGCTGTAGATAGATCCTTTGCTGTAGATAGATCCTTTGCTGTAGATAAATCCTTTTCTGTAGATAAATCCTTTGCTGTATATAGATCCTTTGCTGAAGATAAATCCTTTGCTGTAGATAGATCCTTAACTGTAGATGGATCATTTGCTGTATATAGTTCATTTACTGTAGATAGATCCATCGCTGTAGATAGATCCTCTGCTGTTTATAGATTCTTTTCTGAACATATATTCTTTGCTGTAGATAGATTCTTTGTTGTAGATAGATATTTTGCTTGGGACAGATCCTTTGCTGTGGACAGATCCTTTGCTGTGGACAGATCCTTTGCAGTTGATAGATCCTTGTCTGTAGATAGATCCTTTACTGTAGATGGATCCTTTGCTGTAGATAGATCTTTTACTGTCGATAGATCCCTTGCTGTAGATTGATCCTTTGCTGTAGATAGATGCTTTGCTGTAGATAGATCCTTCGCTGTAGAAGGATCCTTTACTGTAGATAGATTCTTTGCTGTTGATAGATTCTTTGTTGTAGATAGATCCTTTGTTGTTGATAGATCTTTTGTAGTAGATAGATCATTTATTGTAGATAGATTCTTTGCTGTAAATAGATCTAAGATCCTTCGCTATAAATAAATATATAAATCCTTTTCCGTAGATAGATCCTTTGCTGTAGATAGATCATTTTCTGTAGATAGATCCTTTCTGTAGATAGATCCTTCGCTGTAGATGAATCCTTTTCTGTAGATTGATTTTTTTCTGTAGATAGATCCTTTACTGTAGATTAAAGCT
Organism: Caprella mutica; assembly: GCA_947561585.1. Taxonomy (NCBI): domain Eukaryota; kingdom Metazoa; phylum Arthropoda; class Malacostraca; order Amphipoda; family Caprellidae; genus Caprella; species Caprella mutica. The sequence continues at coordinate 29,735 of CANNZV010003248.1, forward strand.
TTGCTGTAGATAGATCCCATACTCTAAATAGATCCTTTGCTGTAGAGAGATCCTTTACTGTAGAATGATCCTTTGCTGTAGAAAGATCTTCTGCTGTAAATAGATCCTTCGCAGTAGAAAGATCCTTTGCTGTTGACAGATCATTCGCTGTAGAAAGATTCTTTGGTGTAGATAGATTATTTGCTGTAGATAGATCCCTTACTGTAGATAGATCACTTTGCTGTAGATAGATCTTTTGCTGTAGATAGATCCTTTAATGTAGAAAGATCCTCTGTTGTAGAAAGATCTTTTGCTGTAAATAGATCATTTGCTTTTGATAGATCCTTTGCTGTAGATAGATCCTTTGCTTAAGATAGATCCTTAACTGTAGATTGATCCTTTGCTGTAGATAGATCATTTGCTGTAGATAGATCCTTTGCTGTAGATAGATCCTTTGCTGTAGATAGATCCTTTGCTGTAGATAGATCCTTTACTGTAGATAGATTTTTTTCTGTAGATAGATTCTTTGTTGTAGATAGATCCTTTGCTGTAGATAGATCTCTTGTGGTAGATAGATCATTTATTGTAGATAGATCCACTGATGTAAATAGATCTAAGATCCTTTTCTATAAATAAATATATAAATCCTTTGCTGTAGATAGATCCTTTGCTGTAGATAGATCCTTCGCTTTAGATAAATCCTCTTCTGTAGATAGATCCTTTTCTGTAGATAGATCCTTTACTGTAGATAAAAGCTTTGCTGTAGATAGATCCCATACGGTAAATAGATCCTTTGCTTTAGAGAGATCCTTTGCTGTAGAAAGATATTCTGCTGAAGAAAGATCTTCTGCTGTAAATAGATCCTTTGCAGTAGAAAGATCCTTTGCTGTTGACAGATCTTTCGCTGTATAAAGATCCTTTGGTGTAGATAGATTTTTTGCTGTAGATAGATCCCTTACTGTAGATAGATCACTTTGCTGTAGTTAGATCATTTGCTGTAGATAGATCCTTTAATGTAGAAAGATTCTCTGTTGTAGAAAGATCTTTTGCTGTGAATAGATCATTTGCTGTAGAAAGATCCTTTGCTGTTGGCAGATCCTGCACTGTTTAAAGATCCTTTGGTTTAGAATGATTCTTTGCTGTAGATAGATCCCTTACAGTAGATAGATTACTTTGCTGTAGATAGATCCTTTGCTCTAAATAGATCCTTTGCTGTAGATAGATCCTTTGCTGTAGATCGATCCTCCGCTGTAGATAGATCCTTTGCTGTAGATAAATCCTTTGCTGTAGATTGATCCTTCGCTACAAAAAGATCCATTACTGTAGATAGATCCTTTGCTGTAGATAGATCCTATGCAGTAGATATATCCTTGACTGTAGATAGATCCTTTGCTGTAGATAGATCCTTTGCTGTAGATAGATCCTTAGCTGTAGATCGATCCTTCGCTGTAAATAGATCCTTTGCTGTAGATTGATCCTTCGCTACAAAAAGATCCATTACTGTAGATAGATCCTTTGCTGTAGATAGATCCTTTGCTGTAGATAGATGCTTTGCTGTAGATAGATCCTTCGCTGTAGATAGATCCTTTACTGTAGATAGATTCTTTGCTGTTGATAGATTCTTTGTTGTAGATAGATCCTTTGTTGTTGATAGATCTTTTGTAGTAGATAGATCATTTATTGTAGATAAATTCTTTGCTGTAAATAGATCTAAGATCCTTCGCTATAAATAAATATATAAATCCTTTGCCGTAGATAGATCCTTTGCTGTAGATAGATCCTTTGCTGTAGATAGATCCTTTCTGTAGATAGATCCTTCGCTGTAGATGAATCCTTTTCTGTAGATTGATCTTTTTCTGTAGATAGATCCTTTACTGTAGATTAAAGCTTTGCTGTAGATAGATCCCATACTGTAAATAGATCCTCTGCTGTAGAGAGATCCTTTACTGTAGAAAGATCCTTTGCTGTAGAAAGATCTTCTGCTGTAAATAGATCCTTCGCAGTAGAAAGATCCTTTGCTGTTGACAGATCATTCGCTGTAGAAAGATTCTTTGGTTTAGATAGATTCTTTGCTGTAGATAGATCCCTTACTGTAGATAGATCACTTTGCTGTAGATAGATCTTTTGCTGTAGATATATCCTTTAATGTAGAAAGATCCTCTGTTGTAGAAAGATCTTTGCTGTAAATAGATCATTTGCTTTTGATAGATCCTTTGCTGTAGATAGATCCTTTGCTTAAGATAGATCCTCTGCTGTGTATAGATTCTTATCTGAACGTATATTCTTTGCTGTAGATAGATTCTTTGTTGTAGATAGATCCTTTGCTGTGGACAGATCCTTTGATGTGGACAGATCCTTTGCTGTGGACAGATCCTTCGCTGTAGATATATCGTTTATTGTAGATAGATCCTTTGCTGTAGATAGATCCTATACTGTAGATAGATCCCTTGCTGTAGATAGATCCTTTGCTGTAGATAGATCCTTTGCTGTAGATAGATCCTTTGCTGTAGATAGATCCTTTACTGTAGATAGATTCTTTGCTGTAAATAGATTCTTTGTTGTAGATAAATCTTTTGCTGTAGATAGATCTTTTGTAGTAGATAGATCATTTATTGTAGATAGATCCTCTGATGTAAATCGATCTAAGATTCTTTGCTATAAATAAATATATAAATCCTTTGCCGTACATAGATCCTTTGCTGTAGATAGATCCTTTGCTGTAGATAGATCATTCGCTGTAGATAAATCCTTTTTTGTAGATAGATCCTTTACTGTAGATAGATCCATCGCTGTAGATAGATCCTCTGCTGTTTATAGATTCTTTTCTGAACATATATTCTTTGCTGTAGATAGATTCTTTGTTGTAGATAGATATTTTGCTTGGGACAGATCCTTTGCTGTGGACAGATCCTTTGCTGTGGACAGATCCTTTGCAGTAGATAGATCCTTGTCTGTAGATAGATCCTTTACTGTAGATGGATCCTTTGCTGTAGATAGATCCTTTACTGTCGATAGATCCCTTGCTGTAGATTGATCCTTTGCTGTAGATAGATGCTTTGCTGTAGATAGATCCTTCGCTGTAGAAGGATCCTTTACTGTAGATAGATTCTTTGCTGTTGATAGATTCTTTGTTGTAGATAGATCCTTTGTTGTTGATAGATCTTTTGTAGTAGATAGATCATTTATTGTAGATAGATTCTTTGCTGTAAATAGATCTAAGATCCTTCGCTATAAATAAATATATAAATCCTTTGCCGTAGATAGATCCTTTGCTGTAGATAGATCCTTTGCTGTAGATAGATCCTCTCTGTAGATAGATCCTTCGCTGTAGATGAATCCTTTTCTGTAGATTGATTTTTTTCTGTAGATAGATCCTTTACTGTAGATTAAAGCTTTGCTGTAGATAGATCCCATACTCTAAATAGATCCTTTGCTGTAGAGAGATCCTTTACTGTAGAAAGATCCTTTGCTGTAGAAAAGATCTTCTGCTGTAAATAGATCCTTCGCAGTAGAAAGATCCTTTGCTGTTGACAGATCATTCGCTGTAGAAAGATTCTTTGGTGTAGATAGATTATTTGCTGTAGATAGATACCTTACTGTAGATAGATCACTTTGCTGTAGATAGATCTTTTGCTGTAGATAGATCCTTTAATGTAGAAAGATCCTCTGTTGTAGAAAGATCTTTTGCTGTAAATAGATCATTTGCTTTTGATAGATCCTTTGCTGTAGATAGATCCTTTGCTTAATATAGATCCTTAACTGTAGATTGATCCTTTGCTGTAGATAGATCATTTGCTGTAGATAGATCCTTTGCTGTAGATAGATCCTTTGCTGTAGATAGATCCTTTGCTGTAGATAGATCCTTTACTGTAGATAGATTTTTTTCTGTAGATAGATTCTTTGTTGTAGATAGATCCTTTGCTGTAGATAGATCTCTTGTGGTAGATAGATCATTTATTGTAGATAGATCCACTGATGTAAATAGATCTAAGATCCTTTTCTATAAATAAATATATAAATCCTTTGCTGTAGATAGATCCTTTGCTGTAGATAGATCCTTCGCTTTAGATAAATCCTCTTCTGTAGATAGATCCTTTTCTGTAGATAGATCCTTTACTGTAGATAAAAGCTTTGCTGTAGATAGATCCCATACGGTAAATAGATCCTTTGCTTTAGAGAGATCCTTTGCTGTAGAAAGATATTCTGCTGAATAAAGATCTTCTACTGTAAATAGATCCTTTGCAGTAGAAAGATCCTTTGCTGTTGACAGATCTTTCGCTGTATAAAGATCCTTTGGTGTAGATAGATTCTTTGCTGTAGATAGATCCCTTACTGTAGATAGATCACTTTGCTGTAGTTAGATCATTTGCTGTAGATAGATCCTTTAATGTAGAAAGATTCTCTGTTGTAGAAAGATCTTTTGCTGTAAATAGATCATTTGCTGTAGAAAGATCCTTTGCTGTTGGCAGATCCTGCACTGTTTAAAGATCCTTTGGTTTAGATTGATTCTTTGCTGTAGATAGATCCCTTACAGTAGATAGATTACTTTGCTGTAGATAGATCCTTTGCTCTAGATAGATCCTTTGCTGTAGATAGATCCTTTGCTGTAGATCGATCCTCCGCTGTAGATAGATCCTTTGCTGTAGATAAATCCTTTGCTGTAGATTGATCCTTCGCTACAAAAAGATCCATTACTGTAGATAGATCCTTTGCTGTAGATAGATCCTATGCAGTAGATATATCCTTGACTGTAGATAGATCCTTTGCTGTAGATAGATCCTTTGCTGTAGATAGATCCTTAGCTGTAGATCGATCCTTCGCTGTAAATAGATCCTTTGCTGTAGATTGATCCTTCGCTACAAAAAGATCCATTACTGTAGATAGATCCTTTGCTGTAGATAGATCCTATGCTGTAGATAGATCCTTTGCTGTAGATAGATCCTTTGCTGTAGATTGATCCTTCGCTGTAAATAGATCCCTTACTGTAGATAGGTCCTTTGCTGTAGATAGATCCTTTGCTGTAGATTGATCCTTTGCTGAAGATAGATCCTTTGCTGTATTAGATTTTTTGCTGTAAATAGATCCTTTGCTGTAAATAGATCACATATTGTAGATAGATCCTTTGCTGTAGATAGATCCTATTCTGTAGAAAGATCCTTTGCTGAAGATAGATCCTTTGCTGTAGATGGATCATTTGCTGTAGATAAATCCTTTGCTGTAGATGGATCCTTTGCTGTAGATAGTTCTTTCACTGTAGAAAAATCCTTTTCTGTAGATAGATCCTTTTCTGTTGATAGATCCATTACTGTAGATAAAACCTTTGCTGTAGATAGATACCATAAAGTGAATAGATCCTTTGATGTTGAGAGATCCTTTGCTTTAGAAAGATCCTCTACTGTAGAAAGATCTTCTGCTGTAAATAGATCCTTTGCAGTAAAAAGATACTTTGCTGTTGAAAGATCTATCGCTTTAGAAAGATCCTTTGGTGTAGATAGATCCTTTAATGTAGAAAGATCCTCTATTGTAGAAAGATCTTCTGCTGTAAAAAGATCTTTTGCTGTAGATAGAACCTTTGCTGTTGACAAATCCTTTAATGTAGAAAGATCCTATATTGTAGAAAGATCTTTTGCTGTAAATAGATCATCTGCTGTAGATAGATCCTTTGCTGTTGACAGATCCTGCACTGTAGAAAGATCCTTTGGTGTAGATAGATTCTTTGCTGTAGATGGATCCTTTGCTGTAGATAGATCCTTTGCTGTATAAAGTTCCTCTGCTGAAAATAGATCTTTTGTTGTAGATAGATCATGGCTTTAGATAGATCCTTTGCTGTAGATAGATCCTTCGCTGCAAAAAGATCCCTTACTGTGAATAGATTCTTTTCTGTAGATAGATCCTATGCTGTAGATAGATCCTTTGCTGTTGATAGATTCTTTGCTGAACATAGATTCTTTGCTGTAGATAGATTCTTTGTTGTAGATAGATCCTTTGAAGTGGACAGATCCTTTGCAGTAAATAGATCCTTTTCTGTTGATAGATCTTTTGCTGTAGATGGATCCTTTGCAGTAGATAGATCCTTCGCTGTAGATATATCGTTTATTGTAGATAGATCCTTTGCTGTAGATAGATCCTATACTGTAGATAGATCCATTGCTGTAGATAGATCCTTTGCTGTAGATAGATCCTTAGCTGTAGATAGATCCTTTGCTGTAGATAGATCCTTTACTGTAGATAGATTCTTTGCTGTAAATAGATTCTTTGTTGTAGATAGATCCTTTGCTGTAGATAGATCCTCTGATGTAAATAGATCGAAGATCCTTTGCTATAAATAAATATATAAATCCTAAGCCGTAAATAGATCCTTTGCTGTAGATAGATCCTTTCTGTAGATAGATCCTTCGCTGTAGATAAATCCTTTTTCTGTTGATAGATCCTTTTCTGTAGATAGATCCTTTACTGTAGATAAAAGCTTTGCTGTAGATAGATCTCATACAGTAAATAGATACTTTGCTGTAGATAGATCCTTTGCAGTAGATAGATCCTTTGCTGTAAATAGATCCTTTGCTGTAGATTAATCCTTTTCTGTAGATAAATCCTTTGGTGTATATAGATCCTTTGCTGTAGATAGATACTTTCCTGTAGATAGATCCTTTGCTGTAGATAGATCCTTTGCAGAATATAGAACTTTTGCTGTTACTAGATCTTTTGCTGTATATAGATCCTTTGCTCTTGATAGATCCTTGACTGTAGATAGATCATTTGCTGTAGATGGATCCTTTGCTGTAGATAGATCCTTTACTGTCGATAGATCCCTTGCTGTAGATAGATCCTTTGCTGTAGATAGATGCTTTGCTGTAGATAGATGCTTTGCTGTAGATAGATCCTTTGCTGTAGATAGAGCCTTTACTGTAGATATAATTTTTGCTGTAGATAGATTCTTTGTTGTAGATAGATCGTTTGCTGTAGATAGATCCTTTGTAGTAGATAGATCCTTTACTGTAGATATATCCTATATTGTAGATAGATCTTTTGCTGTAGATAGATCCTTAACTGTAAATAGATTCTTTGCTGTAGATAGATCCCTTGCTGTAGATTGATCATATGATGTAGATAGATCCTTTACTGTAGATAGATCCTTTGCTGTAGATAGATCCTTTCCTGTAGATAGATCCCTTCCTGTAGATAGATCCTTTGCTGTAGATAGAACTTTTGCTGTAAATAGATCTTTTGCTGTAGATAGATCCTTTGCTGTTTATAGATCCTTTCCTGTAGATGGATCCTTTGCTGTATATAGCTACTTTACTTTAGATAAATCCTTTGCTGTGGATTGATTTTTTGCTGTTGATTGATCCTTTGCTGTAGATAGATCCTTTGCTGTTGATAGATTCTTTGCTGAACAAAGATTCTTTGCTGTAGATAGATTCTTTGCTGTAGATAGCTTCTTTGTTGTAGATAGATCCTTTGCTGTGGACAGATCCTTTGCAGTAAATAGATCCTTTACTGTAGATAGATCGTTTGCTGTAGATGGATTCTTTGCTGTAGATAGATCCTTCGCTGTAGATATATCGTTTATTGTAGATAGATCCTTTGTTGTAGATAGATCCTATACTGTAGATAGATCCCTTGCTGTAGATAGATCCTTTGCTGTAGATAGATCCTTTGCTGTAGATAGATCGTTTGCTGTAGATGGATTCTTTGCTGTAGATAGATCCTTCGCTGTAGATATATCGTTTATTGTAGATAGATCCTTTGCTGTAGATAGATCCTATACTGTAGATAGATCCCTTGCTGTAGATAGATCCTTTTCTGTAGATAGATCCTTTTCTGTAGATAGATCCTTTACTGTAGATAAAAGCTTTGCTGTAGATAGATCCCATACAGTAAAATGGATCTTTGCTGTAGATAGATCTTTTGCTGAAGATAGATCCTTTGCTGTAGATAAATCCTTTTCTGTAGATAAATCCTTTGCTGTAGATAGATCCTTTGCTGTAGATAGATACTTTCCTGTAGATAGATCCTTTGCTGTAGATAGATCCTTTGCAGAATATAGAACTTTTGCTGTTACTAGATCTTTTGCTGTATATAGATCCTTTGCTCTTGATAGATTCTTTACTGTAGATAGATCATTTGCTGTAGATGGATCCTTTGCTGTAGATAGATCCTTTACTGTCGATAGATCCCTTGCTGTAGATAAATCCTTTTCTGTATATAAATCCTTTGCTGTAGATAGATCCTTTGCTGTAGATAGATACTTTCTTGTTGATAGATCCTTTGCTGTTGATAGATCCTTTGCAGAATATAGAACTTTTGCTGTTACTAGATCTTTTGCTGTATATAGATCCTTTGCTCTTGATAGATCCTTGACTGTAGATAGATTATTTGCTGTAGATGGATTTTTTGCTGTAGATAGATCCTTTACTGTCGATAGATCCCTTGCTGTAGATAGATTCTTTGCTGTAGATAGATCCTTTGCTGTTGATAGATTCTTTGCTGAACATAGATTTTTTGCTGTAAATAGATTCTTTGTTGTAGATAGATCCTTTGTTGTGGACAGATCCTTTGCAGTAAAAAGATCCTTCACTGTAGATAGATCCATTGCAGTAGATGGATCCTTTGCTGTAGATAGATCCTTCGCTGTAGATTTATCGTTTATTGTAGATAGATCATTTGCTGTAGATAGATCCTATACTGTAGATAGATCCATTGCTGTTGATAGATCCTTTGCTGTAGATAGATCCTTTGCTGTAGATAGATCCTTTGGTGTAGATAGATCCTTTGCTGTAGATAGATACTTTCCTGTAGATAGATCCTTTGCTGTAGATAGATCCTTTGCAGAATATAGAACTTTTGCTGTTACTAGATCTTTTGCTGTATATAGATCCTTTGCTCTTGATAGATCCTTGACTGTAGATAGATCATTTGCTGTAGATGGATCCTTTGCTGTAGATAGATCCTTTACTGTCGATAGATCCCTTGCTGTAGATAGATCCTTTGCTGTAGATAGATGCTTTGCTGTAGATAGATGCTTTGCTGTAGATAGATCCTTTGCTGTAGATAGAGCCTTTACTGTAGATATAATTTTTGCTGTAGATAGATTCTTTGTTGTAGATAGATCGTTTGCTGTAGATAGATCCTTTGTAGTAGATAGATCCTTTACTGTAGATATATCCCATATTGTAGATAGATATTTTGCTGTAGATAGATCCTTAACTGTAAATAGATTCTTTGCTGTAGATAGATCCCTTGTTGTAGATTGATCATATGATGTAGATAGATCCTTTACTGTAGATAGATCCTTTGCTGTAGATAGATCCTTTCCTGTAGATAGATCCTTTCCTGTAGATAGATCCTTTGCTGTAGATAGAACTTTTGCAGTAAATAGATCTTTTGCTGTAGATAGATCATTTGCTGTTGATAGATTCTTTGCTGAACATAGATTCTTTACTGTAGATAGATTCTTTGCTGTAGATAGATTCTTTGTTGTAGATAGATCCTTTGCTGTGGACAGATCCTTTGCAGTAAATAGATCCTTTACTGTAGATAGATCGTTTGCCTTAGATGGATTCTTTGCTGTAGATAGATCCTTCGCTGTAGATATTTCATTTATTGTAGATAGATCCTTTGCTGTAGATAGATCCTATACTGTAGATAGATCCCTTGCTGTAGATAGATCCTTTGCTGTAGATAGATCCTTTGCTGTAGATAGATCCTTTGCTGTAGATAGATCCTTTACTGTAAATAGATTTTTTGCTGTAGATAGATCCTTTGCTATAGATAGATCCTTTGCTGTAGATTGATCCTTCGCTGCAAAAAGATCCCTTACTGTGAATAGATTCTTTTCTGTAGATAAATCCTATGCTGTAGATAGATCCTTTGCTGTTGATAGATTCTTTGCTGAACATAGATTCTTTGCTGTAGATAGATTCTTTGTTGTAGATAGATCCTTTGAAGTGGACAGATCCTTTGCAGTAAATAGATCCTTTACTGTAGATAGATCTTTTGCTGTTGATGGATCCTTTGCAGTAGATAGATCCTTCGCTGTAGATATATCGTTTATTGTAGATAGATCCTTTGCTGTAGATAGATCCTATACTGTAGATAGATCTTTTGCTGTAGATAGATCCTTTGCTGTAGATAGATCCTTTGCTGTAGATAGATCCTTTGCTGTAGATAGATCCTTTACTGTAGATAGATTCTTTGCTGTAAATAGATTCTTTGTTGTAGATAGATCCTTTGCTGTAGATAGATCCTCTGATGTAAATAGATCGAAGATCCTTTGCTATAAATAAATATATAAATCCTAAGCCGTAAATAGATCCTTTGCTGTAGATAGATCCTTTGCTGTAGATAGATCCTTCGCTGTAGATAAATCCTTTTCTGTAGATAGATCCTTTTCTGTAGATAGATCCTTTACTGTAGATAAAAGCTTTGCTGTGGATAGATTCCATACAGTAAATAGATAATTTGCTGTAGATAGATCCTTTGCTGTAGATCGATCCTTTGCTGTAGATAGATCCTTTGCTGTAGATTAATCCTTTTCTGTAGATAAATCCTTTGGTGTAGATAGATCCTTTGCTGTAGATAGATACTTTCCTGTAGATAGATCCTTTGCTGTAGATAGATCCTTTGCAGAATATAGAACTTTTGCTGTTACTAGATCTTTTGCTGTATATAGATCCTTTGCTCTTGATAGATCCTAGACTGTAGATAGATCATTTGCTGTAGATGGATCCTTTGCTGTAGATAGATCCTTTACTGTCGATAGATCCCTTGCTGTAGATAGATCCTTTGCTGTAGATAGATGCTTTGCTGTAGATAGATGCTTTGCTGTAGATAGATCCTTTGCTGTAGATAGAGACTTTACTGTAGATATAATTTTTGCTGTAGATAGATTCTTTGTTGTAGATAGATCGTTTGCTGTAGATAGATCCTTTGCAGTAGATAGATCCTTTACTGTAGATATATCCCATATTGTAGATAGATCTTTTGCTGTAGATAGAACTTTTGCTGTAAATAGATCTTTTGCTGTAGATAGATCCTTTGCTGTTTATAGATCCTTTCCTGTAGATGGATCCTTTGCTGTATATAGCTACTTTAATGTAGATAAATCCTTTGCTGTGGATTGATTTTTTGCTGTTGATTGATCCTTTGCTGTAGATAGATCCTTTGCTGTTGATAGATTCTTTGCTGAACATAGATTCTTTGCTGTAGATAGATTCTTTGCTGTAGATAGATTCTTTGTTGTAGATAGATCCTTTGCTGTGGACAGATCCTTTGCAGTAAATAGATCCTTTACTGTAGATAGATCGTTTGCTGTAGATGGATTCTTTGCTGTAGATAGATCCTTCGCTGTAGATATATCGTTTATTGTAGATAGATCCTTTGCTGTAGATAGATCCTATACTGTAGATAGATCCCTTGCTGTAGATAGATCCTTTGCTGTAGATAGATCCTTTGCTGTAGATAGATCCTTTGCTGTAGATAGATCCTTTACTGTAGATAGATTTTTTGCTGTAGATAGATTCTTTGTTGTAGATAGATCCTTTGCTGTAGATAGATCTTCTGTAGTAGATAGATAATTTATTGTAGATAGATCCACTGATGTAAATAGATCAAAGATCCTTTGCTATAAATAAATATATAAATCTTTTGCCGTAGATAGATCCTTTGCTGTAGATAGATCCTTTGCTGTAGATAGATCCTTCGCTGTAGATAAATCCTTTTCTGTAGATAGATCCTTTTCTGTAGATAGATCCTTTTCTGTAGATAGATCCTTTACTGTAGATAAAAGCTTTGCTGTAGATAGATCCCATACAGTAAAATGGATCTTTGCTGTAGATAGATCTTTTGCTGTAGATAGATCCTTTGCTGTAGATAAATCCTTTTCTGTAGATAAATCCTTTGCTGTAGATAGATCCTTTGCTGTAGATAGACACTTTCCTGAAGATAGATCCTTTGCTGTAGATAGATCCTTTGCAGAATATAGAACTTTTGCTGTTACTAGATCTTTTGCTGTATATAGATCCTTTGCTCTTGATAGATCCTTTACTGTAGATAGATCATTTGCTGTAGATGGATCCTTTGCTGTAGATAGATCCTTTACTGTCGATAGATCCCTTGCTGTAGATAAATCCTTTTCTGTATATAAATCCTTTGCTGTAGATAGATCCTTTGCTGAACATAGATTCTTTGCTGTAGATAGATTCTTTGCTGTAGATAGATTCTTTGTTGTAGATAGATCCTTTGCTGTGGACAGATCCTTTGCAGTAAATAGATCCTTTACTGTAGATAGATCGTTTGCTGTAGATGGATTCTTTGCTGTAGATAGATCCTTCGCTGTAGATAGATCCTATACTGTAGATAGATCCCTTGCTGTAGATAGATCCTTTGCTGTAGATAGATCCTTTGCTGTAGATAGATCCCTTGCTGTAGATAGATCCTTTACTGTAGATAGATTTTTTGCTGTAGATAGATCCTTTGCTGTAGATAGATCCTTTGCTGTAGATAGATCCTTTACTGTAGATAGATCCTTCGCTGTAGATATATCGTTTATTGTAGATAGATCCTTTGCTGTAGATAGATCCTATACTGTAGATAGATCCTTTGCTGTAGATAGATCCTTCGCTGTAGTTAAATCCTTTTCTGTAGATAGATCCTTTTCTGTAGATAGATCCTTTTCTGTAGATAGATCCTTTACTGTAGATAAAAGCTTTGCTGTAGATAGATCCTTTACTGTAGATAAAAGCTTTGCTGTAGATAGATCCCATACAGTAAAATGGATCTTTGCTGTAGATAGATCTTCTGCTGTAGATAGATCTTTTGCTGTAGATAGATCCTTTGCTGTAGATAGATCCTTTGCTGTAGATAGATACTTTCCTGTAGATAGATCCTTTGCTGTAGATAGATCCTTTGCAGAATATAGGACTTTTGCTGTTACTAGATCTTTTGCTGTATATAGATCCTTTGCTCTTGATAGATCCTTTACTGTAGATAGATCATTTGCTGTAGATGGATCCTTTGCTGTAGATAGATCCTTTACTGTCGATAGATCCCTTGCTGTAGGTAAATCCTTTTCTGTATATAAATCAATTGCTGTAGATAGATCTTTTGCTGTAGATAGATACTTTCCTGTTGATAGATCCTTTGCTGTTGATAGATCCTTTGCAGAATATAGAACTTTTGCTGTTACTAGATCTTTTGCTGTATATAGATCCTTTGCTCTTGATAGATCCTTGACTGTAGATAGATCATTTGCTGTAGATGGATCCTTTGCTGTAGATAGATCCTTTACTGTCGATAGATCCCTTGCTGTAGATAGATTCTTTGCTGTAGATAGATCCTTTGCTGTTGATAGATTCTTTGCTGAACATAGATTCTTTGCTGTAGATAGATTCTTTGTTGTAGATAGATCCTTTGTTGTGGACAGATCCTTTGCAGTAAATAGATCCTTCACTGTAGATAGATCCTTTGCTGTAGATGGATCCTTTGCTGTAGATAGATCCTTCGCTGTAGATTTATCGTTTATTGTAGATAGATCATTTGCTGTAGATAGATCCTATACTGTAGATTGATCCATTGCTGTTGATAGATCCTTTGCTGTAGATAGATTTTTTGCTGTAGATAGATCCTTTGCTGTAGATAGATCCTTTACTGTAGATAGATTTTTTGCTGTAGATAGATTCTTTGTTGTAGATAGATCCTTTGCTGCAGATAGATCTTTTGTAATAGATAGATCATTTATTATAGATAGATCCACTGATGTAAATAGATCAAAGATCCTTTGCTATAAATAAATATATAAATCCTTTGCCGTAGATTGATCCCTTGCTGTAGATAGATCCTTCGCTGTAGATAAATCCTTTTCTGTAGATAGATCCTTTTCTGTAGATAGATCCTTTACTGTAGATAAAAGCTTTGCTGTAGATAGATCTCATACAGTAAAATGGATCTTTGCTGTAGATAGATCTTTTGCTGTGGACAGATCCTTCGCTGTAGATAAATTCTTTTCTGTAGATAGATCCTTTTCTGTAGATAGATCCATTACTGTTGATAAAACCTTTGCTGTTGATAGATCCCATACTGTAAATAGATCCTTTGCTGTAGAGAGATACTTTGCTGTAGAAAGATCCTCTGCTGTAGAAAGATTCTTTGCTGAACATAGATTCTTTGCTGTAAATAGATTCTTTGTTGTAGATAGATCCTTTGAAGTGGACAGATCCTTTGCAGTAAATAGATCCTTTACTGTAGATAGATCTTTTGCTGTAGATGGATCCTTTGCAGTAGATAGATCCTTCGCCGAAGATATATCGTTTATTGTAGATAGATCCTTTGCTGTAGATAGATCCTATACTGTAGATAGATCCCTTGCTGTAGATAGATCCTTTGCTGTAGATAGATCCATCGCTGTAGATAGATCCTCTGCTGTTTATAGATTCTTTTCTGAACATATATTCTTTGCTGTAGATAGATCCTTTACTGTAGATAGATTCTTTGCTGTTGATAGATTCTTTGTTGTAGATAGATCCTTTGTTGTTGATAGATCTTTTGTAGTAGATAGATCATTATTGTAGATAGATTCTTTGAGATAGATTTTGATAGATCTATTGTATTTGATTTGATTTGATAGATAGATAGATAGATTTGATAGATCTATTATTGTAGATAGATTTTGATAGATCTAAGATCCTTTGCTATAAATAAATATATAAATCCTTTGCCTTAGATAGATCCTTTGCTGTAGATAGATCCTTTGCTGTAGATAGATCCTTTGCTGTAGATAGATCCTTCGCTGTAGATGAATCCTTTTCTGTAGATTGATCTTTTTCTGTAGATAGATCCTTTACTGTAGATTAAAGCTTTGCTGTAGATAGATCCCATACTGTAAATAGATCCTTTGCTGTAGAGAGATCCTTTACTGTAGAAAGATCCTTTGCTGTAGAAAGTTCTTCTGCTGTAAATAGATCCTTCGCAGTAGAAAGATCCTTTGCTGTTGACAGATCATTCGCTGTAGAAAGATCCTTTGGTGTAGATAGATCACTTTGCTGTAGATAGATCTTTTGCTGTAGATAGATCCTTTAATGTAAAAAGATCCTCTGTTGTAGAAAGATCTTTTGCTGTAAATAGATCATTTGCTGTTGATAGATCCTTTGCTGTAGATAGATCCTTTGCTTAAGATAGATCCTTAACTGTAGATTGATCCTTTGCTGTAGATAGATCCCTTGCTGTAGATAGATCCTTTGCTGTAGATAGATCCTTTGCTGTAGATAGATCCTTTGCTGTAGATAGATCCTTTACTGTAGATAGATTTTTTTCTGTAGATAGATTCTTTGCAGTAGAAAGATCCTTTGCTGTTGACAGATCTTTCGCTGTATAAAGATCCTTTGGTGTAGATAGATTCTTTGCTGTAGATAGATCCCTTACTGTAGATAGATCACTTTGCTGTAGTTAGATCATTTGCTGTAGATAGATCCTTTAATGTAGAAAGATTCTCTGTTGTAGAAAGATCTTTTGCTGTGAATAGATCATTTGCTGTAGAAAGATCCTTTGCTGTTGGCAGATCCTGCACTGTTCAAAGATCCTTTGGTTTAGATTGATTCTTTGCTGTAGATAGATCCCTTACTGTAGATAGATTACTTTGCTGTAGATAGATCCTTTGCTCTAGATAGATCCTTTGCTGTAGATAGATCCTTTGCTGTGGATCGATCCTCCGCTGTAGATTGATCCTTCGCTGTAGATAAATCCTTTGCTGTAGATATATCCTTCGCTACAAAAAGATCCATTACTGTAGATAGATCCTTTGCTGTAGATAGATCCTATGCTGTAGATAGATCCTTGACTGTAGATAGATCCTTTGATGTAGATAGATCCTTTGCTGTAGATAGATCCTTAGCTGTAGATCGATCCTTCGCTGTAAATAGATCCTTTGCTGTAGATTGATCCTTCGCTACAAAAAGATCCATTACTTTAGATAGATCCTTTGCTGTAGATAGATCCTATGCTGTAGATAGATCCTTTGCTGTAGATAGATCCTTTGCTGTAGATTGATCCTTCGCTGTAAATAGATCCCTTACTGTAGATAGGTCCTTTGCTGTAGATAGATCCTTTGCTGTAGATTGATCCTTTGCTGAAGATAGATCCTTTGCTGTAGATAGATCCTTTGCTGTAGATTGATCCTTCGCTGTAAATAGATCCCTTACTGTAGATAGGTCCTTTGCTGTAGATAGATCTTTTGCTGTAAATGGATCCTTTGGCAGTATAGAGTTCCTTTACTGCAGATGTATCCTTTGCTATAGATTGATCATTTGCTGTAGATACCTCCTTCGCTGTAGATAGATCCTTTGCTGTAAATAGATCCTATGCTGTAGATAGATCTTTTGCTGTAAATGGATCCTTTGGCAGTATAGAGTTCTTTTACTGCAGATGTATCCTTTGCTATAGATTGATCATTTGCTGTAGATACCTCCTTCGCTGTAGATAGATCCTTTGCTGTAAATAGATCACATATTGTAGATAGATCCTTTGCTGTAGATAGATCCTATTCTGCAG
Source organism: Caprella mutica (assembly GCA_947561585.1). Classification (NCBI taxonomy): domain Eukaryota; kingdom Metazoa; phylum Arthropoda; class Malacostraca; order Amphipoda; family Caprellidae; genus Caprella; species Caprella mutica. Next base: position 46,256 of record CANNZV010003248.1, read on the forward strand.
AAAGATCCTTTGCTGAAGATAGATCCTTTGCTGTAGATGGATCATTTGCTGTAGATAAATCCTTTGCTGTAGATGGATCCTTTGCTGTAGATAGTTCTTTCACTGTAGAAAAATCCTTTGCTGTAGATTGATCCATTGCTGTAGATAGATCCTTTGTTGTAGATATATCCATTGCTGTAGATAGATCTTTTGTAGTAGATAGAACATTTATCGTAGATAGATCCATTACTGTAGATAAAACCTTTGCTGTAGATAGATACCATAAAGTGAATAGATCCTTTGCTGTTGAGAGATCCTTTGCTTTAGAAAGATCCTCTACTGTAGAAAGATCTTCTGCTGTAAATAGATCCTTTGCAGAAAAAGATACTTTGCTGATGACAGATCTATTGCTTTAGAAAGATCCTTTGGTGTAGATAGATCCTTTAATGTAGAAAGATCCTCTATTGTAGAAAGATCTTCCGCTGTAAAAAGATCATTTGCTGTAGATAGAACCTTTGCTGTTGACAGATCCTTTAATGTAGAAAGATCCTATATTGTAGAAAGATCTTTAGCTGTAAATAGATCATTTGCTGTAGATAGATCCTTTGCTGTTGACAGATCCTGCACTGTAGAAAGATCCTTTGGTGTAGATAGATTCTTTGCTGTAGATGGATCCTTTGCTGTAGATAGATCCTTTGCTGTATAAAGTTCCTCTGCTGTAAATAGATCTTTTGTTGTAGATAGATCATTGGCTTTAGATAGATCCTTTGCTGTAGATAGATCCTTCGCTTAAGATAGATCCTTAACTGATGATTGATCCTTTGCTGTAGATAGATCCTTTGCAGTAGATAAATCCTTGACTGTAGATAGATTCTTTGCTGTAGATAGATCCTTTGTTGTAGATAGATCCTTTGTTGTAGATCGATCCTTCGCTGTAAATAGATCCTTTGCTGTAGATTGATCCTTCGCTGCAAAAAGATCCCTTACTGTGAATAGATTCTTTTCTGTAGGTAGATCCTATGCTGTAGGTAGATCCTATGCTGTAGATAGATCCTTTGCTGTTGATAGATTCTTTGCTGAACATAGATTCTTTGCTGTAGATAGATTCTTTGTTGTAGATAGATCCTTTGAAGTGGACAGATCCTTTGCAGTAAATAGATCCTTTACTGTAGATAGATCTTTTGCTGTAGATGGATCCTTTGCAGTAGATAGATCCTTCGCTGTAGATATATCGTTTATTGTAGATAGATCCTTTGCTGTAGATAGATCCTATACTGTAGATAGATCCTTTGCTGTAGATAGATCCTTTGCTGTAGATAGATCCTTTGCTGTAGATAGATCCTTTGCTGTAGATAGATCCTTTACTGTAGATAGATTCTTTGCTGTAAATAGATTCTTTGTTGTAGGTAGATCCTTTGCTGTAGATAGATCTTTTGTAGTAGATAGATCATTTATTGTAGATAGATCCTCTGATGTAAATAGATCGAAGATCCTTTGCTATAAATAAATATATAAATCCTAAGCCGTAAATAGATCCTTTGCTGTAGATAGATCCTTTGCTGTAGATAGATCCTTCGCTGTAGATAAATCCTTTTCTGTAGATAGATCCTTTTCTGTAGATAGATCCTTTACTGTAGATAAAAGCTTTGCTGCAGATAGATCCCATACAGTAAATAGATCCTTTGCTGTAGATAGATCCTTTGCTGTAGATAGATCCTTTGCTGTAGATAGATCCTTTGCTGTAGATAGATCCTTTGCTGTAGATTAATCCTTTTCAGTAGATAAATCCTTTGGTGTAGATAGATCCTTTGCTGTAGATAGATACTTTCCTGTTGATAGATCCTTTGCTGTAGATAGATCCTTTGCAGAATATAGAACTTTTGCTGTTACTAGATCTTTTGCTGTATATAGATCCTTTGCTCTTGATAGATCCTTGACTGTAGATAGATCATTTGCTGTAGATGGATCCTTTGCTGTAGATAGATCCTTTACTGTCGATAGATCCCTTGCTGTAGATAGATCCTTTGCTGTAGATAGATGCTTTGCTGTAGATAGATGCTTTGCTGTAGATAGATCCTTTGCTGTAGATAGAGCCTTTACTGTAGATATAATTTTTGCCGTAGATAGATTCTTTGTTGTAGATAGATCGTTTGCTGTATATAGATCCTTTGTAGTAGATAGATCCTTTACTGTAGATATATCCCATATTGTAGATAGATCTTTGCTGTAGATAGATCCTTAACTGTAAATAGATTCTTTGCTGTAGATAGATCCCTTGCTGTAGATTGATCATATGATGTAGATAGATCCTTTACTGTATATAGATCCTTTGCTGTAGATAGATCCTTTCCTGTAGATAGATCCTTTCCTGTAGATAGATCCTTTGCTGTAGATAACTTTTGCTGTAAATAGATCTTTTGCTGTAGATAGATCCTTTGATGTTTATAGATCCTTTCCTGTAGATGGATCATTTCTGTATATAGCTACTTTACTGTAGATAAATCCTTTGCTGTGGATTGATTTTTTGCTGTTGATTGATCCTTTGCTGTAGATAGATCCTTTGCTGTTGATAGATCCTTTTCTGTAGATAAATCCTTTACTGTAGATAAAAGCCTTGCTGTAGATAGATCCCATACAGTAAAATGGATCTTTGCTGTAGATAGATCTTTTGCTGTAGATAGATCCTTTGCTGTAGATAAATCCTTCTCTGTAGATAAATTCTTTGTTGTAGATAGATCCTTTGCTGTAGATAGATACTTTCCTGTAGATAGATCATTTGCTGTAGATAGATCCTTTGCAGAATATAGAACTTTTGCTGTTACTAGATCTTTTGCTGTATATAGATCCTTTGGTCTTGATAGATCCTTTACTGTAGATAGATCATTTGCTGTAGATTGATCCTTTGCTGTAGATAGATCCTTTACTGTCGATAGATCCCTTGCTGTAGATAAATCCTTTTCTGTATATAAATCCTTTGCTGTAGATAGATCCTTTGCTGTAGATAGATACTTTCCTGTTGATAGATCCTTTGCTGTTGATAGATCCTTTGCAGAATATAGAACTTTTGCTGTTACTAGATCTTTTGCTGTATATAGATCCTTTGCTCTTGATAGATCCTTGACTGTAGATAGATGCTTTGCTGGTAGATAGATCCTTTGCTGTAGATAGAGCCTTTACTGTAGATATAATTTTTGCCGTAGATAGATTCTTTGTTGTAGATAGATCGTTTGCTGTAGATAGATCCTTTGTAGTAGATAGATCCTTTACTGTAGATATATCCCATATTGTAGATAGATCTTTTGCTGTAGATAGATCCTTAACTGTAAATAGATTCTTTGCTGTAGATAGATCCCTTGCTGTAGATTGATCATATGATGTAGATAGATCCTTTACTGTAGATAGATCCTTTGCTGTAGATAGATCCTTTCCTGTAGATAGATCCTTTCCTGTAGATAGATCCTTTGCTGTAGATAGAACTTTTGCTGTAAATAGATCTTTTGCTGTAGATAGATCCTTTGATGTTTATAGATCCTTTCCTGTAGATGGATCATTTCTGTATATAGCAACTTTACTGTAGATAAATCCTTTGCTGTGGATTGATTTTTTGCTGTTGATTGATCCTTTGCTGTAGATAGATCCTTTGTTGTTGATAGATTCTTTGCTGAACATAGATTCTTTGCTGTAGATAGATTCTTTGCTGTAGATAGATTCTTTGTTGTAGATAGATCCTTTGCTGTGGACAGATCCTTTGCAGTAAATAGATCCTTCACTGTAGATAGATCGTTTGCTGTAGATGGATTCTTTGCTGTAGATAGATTCTTCGCTGTAGATATATCGTTCATTGTAGATAGATCCTTTGCTGTAGATAGATCCTATACTGTAGATAGATCCCTTGCTGTAGATAGATCTTTTGCTATAGATAGATCCTTTGCTGTAGATAGATCCTTTGCTGTAGATAGATCCTTTACTGTAGATAGATTTTTTGCTGTAGATAGATTCTTTGTTGTAGATAGATCCTTTGCTGTAGATAGATCTTGTTTAGTAGATAGATAATTTATTGTAGATAGATCCACTGATGTAAATAGATCAAATATCCTTTGCTATTAATAAATATATAAATCCTTTGCCGTAGTTAGATCCTTTGCTGTAGATACCCAAGCAGCAAATCAACGTCTTCACGATGTTGGCTGAGCATCGTTTCTTGGTTGTCTGAACGTTGGTACAACATCAGTTTTCAACGTTGTCTGATTGTCGGTTTTTGGAAAAAAAATACGACGTCGAAAGACAACATTCGAACAACGTTGGTTGCCAACCTTATGTTTGTTTTCCGACATCTGTACAATGTTGATACAATGACAAAACAACGTCGTCACGATGTTGGCTGAGCATCGTTTCTTGGTTGTCTGAACGTTGGTACAACATCAGTTTTCAACGTTGTCTGATTGTCGGTTTTTGGAAAAAAAATACGACGTCGAAAGACAACATTCGAACAACGTTGGTTGCCAACCTTATGTTTGTTTTCCGACATCTGTACAATGTTGATACAATGACAAAACAACGTCGTCACGATGTTGGCTGAGCATCGTTTATTGGTTGTATGAACGTTGGTACAACATCAGTTTTCAACGTTGTCTGATTGTCGGTTTTTGGAAAAAAATACGACGTCGAAAGACAATATTCGAACTACGTTGGTTGCCAAACTTATGTTTGGGTTCCGACATCTGTACAATGTTGATACAATGACGAAACAACATCGTGCCAATGTTCGATTACGACTTTGTTTAGACATTAAAACACAAGGTTAAAACTACGTTGTTAATTCAACGTTGAAACAATGTTGTTTCGTCATTTCCAAACGACACTGTTACAATGTTGAAACAACATAGTGCCAACGTTCGACTGCGACGTAGGATAGACATAATTTGACAAGGTTAATACAACGTTGCTACCCAACGTTGAAACATTGTTGTTTCATCATTTTCAAACGAGGCCCACGAAGCAAAAATTATTAGGACAATATTGCCCCAATATTGTGTCAATATTGGGGAATATCATACACAATATTGCCTCAATATCAACTCTACAGAAAGGGAATATCAAAACAGTTATCCCCTTGTTAACAAGGGAATGAAAATATGAAAGTGAATGGATATTCCCTCGATATCAAGGGGAACAAGAGGGAATAAAAATATAAATATTCCCTGGATATCAAGGGAACAGAAAGGGAATATCAAATCAGTTATCCCCTCATTAACAAGGGAATAAAAATATGAAAGTGAATGGATATTCCCTCGATATCAAGGGGAACAAGAGGGAATTAAAATATAAATATTCCTGGAATCTTCCCTAGGAGAAGAGAAAGGGAATATCAAAACAGTTATCCCCTCATTAACGAGGGAATGGAAATATGAAAGTGAATGGATATTCCCTCGATTTCAAGGGGATGCATGTAATGCTTGTTGCAATACTTACACTTATCAAGTGAAATATATCAAGAGATGTGTGATTTCATGAAGAAACTGCTAGTAGTTCAGTTAAGAGATGTACACAAATAACAACAGACAAGGTACCATGGATCTCAATAGGTTACATCATGAGCACCAAGGCTGTTAATCATTGAATGTGCATCATCTTACATTTATCTCTCCTGCAGTAGGACTATCGATGTCATATCAAGGTGTCGATAAGATGTAGCTACATTCGCCATTCTATTTGCTGTTGAGTGGGGTGGAGCAGCCATGCTGATGGGTGTTGAGAATACAGACATCAAGGATCATAACTGAAATAAAAAGGATAATTAACATTTAGATCTTCATTAAGGATTAAAATAGAAATTAAGTAGTACAAGGAGCATTTCCACCAACACCTTACACATGCAAAATAATTTAAACTGTTATCACTATTCAAATGAATAGAAGTATTTAATAAAAACAAAATGTATTTCATCTGTATAAGTAAATTGAATAATTACAAGAAACGTTAACAGACATTGCAAAACGCATTCAGTCGTTTAGATTAGACATAGCCCAGACTATAATTCATGGTAAATTCCACCAACTGTGACTTGTAAATGGAATTTTTTCCCTTTAAGAGTAATATTCTAGCTAAGTCAAGTGGAATTTTAGCTATGTTGATTGGTAAAATAATTATTAATTATAAATCAAAGGAGGATACAGACATCATAAAGTCCTTGGATAAGTAATAAGAATAGCTAATTTAGTATTCCCCCAAATGGTTTTCAGTTTCCCACTTTGGAGGAAACCTACCTTGATAAACCCTGAACAGCATATAAACAAAATTTTGATTTCATACATTTATATACATAAAAATACAATTATATTAATGACTAATATTATATAATGATAGCTACTTGAATTAATAAATTAATCATAAGTTCACCAATAAGCAATAGCTAGGCATAAAAATCAGACAATTTATTTGATAATCTAACTGATTGAAAGATATTTGTATGTGAAAAAAAACCAGACCGATAGTTAATTAAATAACTTCCAATGTTGCAAAAAAGAACAGACTAATCGTAAATTAATTAGAGATGCACCAATACCATATTAGTAACCGATACCAGTACCAAGTAGCTACAGTCACTTTAGAATTCTGGTAACCGACACCAATACCAAGTCTGATTCCAGTTACTTTTTAAAAGTATAATACAGTTAATTAATTAACTTCCAATGTTGCAAAAAAGAATGGACTGATAGTAAATAAGTAGATATGCACCGATATCATATTAGTAACCGATACCATTACCAATACCAAGTTGATACCAGATACTTTTTAAAAGTATAATACAGTTAATTAATTAACTTCCAATGATGCAAAAAAGAATGGACTGATAGTAAATTAAATAACTTACAATGTTGCAAAAAGAACAGACTGATAGTAAATTAAGTAACTTCCAATGTTGCAAAAAGAATGGACTGATAGTAAATTAAATAACTTACAATGTTGCAAAAAGAACAGACTGAGAGTAAATTAAGTAACTTCCAATGTTGCAAAAAGAATGGACTGATAGTAAATTAAATAACTTACAATGTTGCAAAAAGAACAGACTGAGAGTAAATTAAGTAACTTCCAATGTTGCAAAAAGAATGGACTGATAGTAAATTAAATAACTTACAATGTTGCAAAAAGAACAGACTGAGAGTAAATTAAGTAACTTCCAATGTTGCAAAAAGAATGGATTGATATTATCTAACTTGAGTAATTTACAAAGTCAAATTACAATGTTGCAAAAAAAGAACAAATTTGGTTACTTGTTAAAAGATAATTGACTGCAATAAAAGAATGGACTGAAAGTAAATATATAAAGGAAAACACCAAATTAATCTGTAAATATATGAATGATCAAAATAGAATATTTCTGAAGTTTAGTTCAATCTTCCCAAATATCAGTTGAAATGATCATCAAATCATTCAAATGCACACTGGCTTCAGTATTCAAAAATCCAGTCTGTATTTGGTGCACAGAACTCCTCTGACTTTTTCAAAAATCTGAGAAATAGCTGCCAACATTTTTCATCAATTGGTGACTGGTCTAGTCCTCCAACATTTTTCCAGTTTCCCCTTCAAAAATTAATGATAATATACTTTAATATAGGAATTAATAGTTAAATATCTTTCGATATTGCAGGAATTTTTTTATTAGAGAAATTGAATATCTGTCGTCATATCATTGGAATTTATCATCAAATACAATTTGGTGTATTTGGTGCACAAAATCCCACTGACTTTTTTTAAAAAGGTTAAAAAATTCACTAATTTGCAATAATTTTAATTTGGCTGATCTAACCTAAATCCAGTCTATATTTTATGGTAAATTTCATCGATATGTCAGTAGAATTCCAGACTGGCGACTGCAGGAACTGGTAAACTGTTCTCCAAGAAATCCTCTATATTATAATATTTAGACTTTTTCTCAGTAGAAATGTAAAATACATGTAAATATAGGAGGAAATTAGGAATTGTTCGCATAGAAAATGTTAAAAACATCCCATATTCTGCAGACTGGGGTCATCGTCACTAGAATTTAGCCCCTTTGAAAATAATATTCTGGCAAAGTCGCCCGGCCAAGTAAAATAGCATCTCTCATAAACTCGCCATTTGTCTCTCCAGCTCTCTCCAAAATTCAACAAATTCTCTCCAAAATGATAAATTTTTCATAAATTCTTTCCAAAATAACATTGTAGTCCATGTTTCAAGGTGTGGCAGGAAAGTCACAAGTTTAGTGAAAAAATGGAACTAGGTCGCCACATTTAAGATAATTTAAAGGAGAAATTTGACTCTCTACTAAAGATTTTACACTTGGAAACATCATTGTGCAGTTTATGCTCTTAGTCTGATGCATGTGCATCTCTTGAGACTGTTTTGGGAGTGATTTAATCGTTATTTACATGTTTTTCAACTCATTTAAACCCTCAAAAGTTGCCAATATACTGGCAAGTGCCAAGTGGCGACTTTGTCCATACTTTAAAACATGTATTGTAGCATAGGAGAAAAATAGATAAAACTCGCCATTTGCAATTGAAGGGCTCAAAATAACTGTCACAAAATCGCCATTAAAATGGCGAGTTTGGACATGCTTTATTTTATTAGCTACTTGGAAAGTTGGTAGATCTCTATAATTATTATTTAACTTCTATTCTAATTGGTATCATGGATACCAATTGAAATAAAAGTTGAATAATGATTATTATATAAAGATTTTTACGTGTTTGAAAATATGGAATCGTGCGATAACACGGAACTTACCCACCCTAATAACTATTTATTCCTATGTTAGAATGTTAGGTACCATTCATTACGGTGGATAGATTGAGAAAATCTTGGTGGATCAGCTGAATTAGTCAATTAGCTACTGGAAATTTATGTTGGATTTTTTCAGTTTTTTTAAAAGTCAGTGTCTCAGTGAGACTTTGTGAACCAAATACAGATCAAGATTCGGGATCAACCAACATTTTCTTTATTAATGATTAATCCACCAACAATTATGGTATCATTATATCATATGAATAAACTAATTTGTATTTGGTGCACCCAGATTGTATTTGGTGGTAAATTCCAATGATATATCGGGAGATATTCAATTTCTCTAATAAATAAATTCCTGCTATGTCAGAGGATATTTAGCTATTAATTCCTATATTACCATTAATTTTTGGAGGGGAAACTGGAAAAATGATGGAGGACTAGACAAATTGATGAAAAGTGTTGGCAGCTATTTCTCAGATTTTTGAAAAAGTCAGAGGAGTTCAGTGCACCAAATACAAACTGGTGGTGCACAAAATCCCACTGACTTTTTCAAAAAAGCTGAAAAAATCCACCATAAATTTCCAGTAATTTGGCTGATCCACCAACATTTTCACAATTTATCCATCAAAAATTAATGGTAACATAGGAATAAATAGCTAAAAATCAAAAGACTTTGTCTCAATATTATTTTTAAAGGGAAAAAATTCCACCGAAATACAGACTGGGGAATAAATAGGTATAGCTAAAAATCCACCACCTTGGGTCTGGGACCTTGGCTAGAATATTATTATCAGACACAGAGGGGAAAAATTCTGAAAAAATACATTCTGACCTAAATTCTAGGAATAATTAGTAGAGTTCATCGCCAAGTCCCGGTCTGTATTTGGTGCAAAAAATTCCACTGACTTTTTACAGAAAGCACCTATTTTTCGGTGGAATTTACCACGAAATACAGACTGGGAGTCTGGGCCAAGCCCAAATACAGACCGAGTTTTCATCTAAGTTAGCCTATCAAATTTAATTCAGAGTTCAGATTGCCAAATACAGACTGAGTAATGGAAAAATTATAAATTTATAAGAGTATGGAAGCAAGACCCAGATTGTATTTGGTGGTAAATTTCAAAGATATCTCGAGAGATAGCTTCAATTTCTCTAATAAAAAAATTCCTGCAATGATGGAGGATATTTAGCTAGGTAGATATTAGGTAATTCATATACCTAGGTATTACTATTAATTTTTGGAGGAGAAACTGGAAAAATGTTGAAGGACTAGGTACCTAGACAAATTGATGAAAAATGTTGGCAGCTACCTACCTATTTACTACCTATCAGATTTTTGAAAAAATCAGAGTAGTTCAGTGCACCAAATACAAACTGGAGCAAGACACATACACACATTTAGATAACTAGTACACTGAATAGGTTACAGGTATGATGATGATGGTATGTATCACCGTATCATGACTGCTTATTTATCTGGTTGATCTGAAAAATTTGTGGAACACCTCTTTGAAAGGTGTTCATTCAATGAGTGCACATCAACATTATTTTCAGTGTTGTTTTCATAATATTCTCACTTTGTTCAATGACAGGGTTACCTATTGTCTTGGGAGTCCGAGAAGAGAGGAAGAGCATTTTCACTTAAAAGTTCACTTGCAAAGTCACTACAAGATTTTTTTATTTTATAATAGTTCCTAAGAGACATAATTGCTTTTTAAATATTTTTTCTAGGTTTTAACACAAGAAGTTTTGTAGCAGATGAAGTAACACAGATCGAAATGATTCACATTGATCTCGGCTGAAAACTGAACGCTATTTCGAAAAGCGGGAAAACGGTTATAAAGCGGTGTTGCCATTCCACTGTTTATAGCATAAGAAATGTCGCAATCTACAGTTGAATAATAATTTTCTAATGACAGAGAGAAAACAAAAGAATAATATCTACGTATATTAAAAATAAATATAGTTTATATTCATTTGGATTTATAACTGTTATTTATTCTGTCATGTTTCACCCTATTTTTTCCGAAAACTAACACTGACTGTAAATTGCAGGAATTCGGATAGGTTAGCAGTGTTGCAGCTTCATTGTTTTTAAACAAAGAAATGACGCAATATCCCTTTTTGAATAATTGTATAACAAAACAGGTACCTAAAGAAATAAAAAAAGATGTATACGTTAATTATCTAGTTGTTATTTATTATCTATTATTTTTAAATATTACCTATCTGATAATTTAGTTTCAGCTATTATATTTCAAGAGTCACTGTGATGATGTACTATCAGAGAAAAGAGTCACTGTGATGATGTACTATCAGAGAAAAGAGTCACTTTGATGATGTACTATCAGAGAAAAGAGTCACTGTGATGATGTACTATCAGAGAAAAGAGTCACTGTGATGATGTACTATCAGAGAAAAGAGTCACTGTGATGATGTACTATCAGAGAAAAGAGTCACTGTGATGATGTACTATCAGAGAAAAGAGTCACTGTGATGATGTACTATCAGAGAAAAGAGTCACTGTGATGGTGTACTATCAGAGAAAAGAGTCACTGTGATGGTGTACTATCAGAGAAAAGAGTCACTGTGATGATGTACAATCAAAGAAAAGAGTCACTGCGATGGTGTACTATCAGAGAAAAGAGTCACTGTGATGATGTACTATAAGAGAAAAGAGTCACTGTGATGATGTACTATCAGAGAAAAGAGTCACTGTGATAATGTACTATCAGAAAAAAGAGTCACTGTGATGATGTACTATAAGAGAAAAGAGTCACTGTGATGATGTACTATCAGAGAAAAGAGTCACTGAGATAATGTACTATCAGAGAAAAGAGTCACTGTGATGATGTACTATCAGGGAAAAGAGTCACTGTGATGATGTACTATCAGAGAAAAGAGTCACTGTGATGATGTACTATCAGAGAAAAGAGTCACTGTGATGATGTACTATAAGAGAAAAGAGACCATGTGATAATGTACTATCAGACTACTAGAATCGCATCACTATAAAGTACCGTATGTTAAAATGCTGTTGTAAAATTACATAATAAAATCAAGTAAATTCTCCTTGCTTACTAATGCCTGTCAGATCTTCTACTAACGTTATTAAATGATATATTATATCCCAACAAACATATGAATGTCGATTCGATGCCGTTTGCTGTCGAATTCGTAGCGCTAACGGTGGGTATCGACTTAGCAACCATTTCGACTCATAGTAGATATCAGAATGTCTGTTTCTAAATGATATCTGAATTTACACTCCGTGTAGAAACACGAAAACCTATTCATGGTTTTAACAGCATCATCTTGACGTCAGCATGTCTGTTTCCAAACGATATATGAATTTTTACTTCGACCAGAAGTGCGAAAACCGATACGTAGTTTTAAAAAATCGTTTCAAATTTGGAAATTCATTTCCTTATCTTCCTGTTTTATAATACGTATAGAAATGTAAGAATAATTTCTATTCAATTGGATTGTAGCTTTCTATATAACATATGTAGTGCTCCCTTTAAACTATTCCCAATAATTAATACACGTATAGGGGACTACGGCAGTTGTAAGTTTACGATTGAGCATTGGCACGCTGGTGCGATTGTGAACTGGATCAACGAAAAGTAAGCGATATTGGAACATCGGTTGTTGAACAATGTTCCTCCAGTACTGTGAAAACGAAATGGATAACCAATCAAGTGATTTTTCGATGGCTGCATTTAATGTGATGAATCTATCTAAACTGCTTATTGTAAATAAGCCCGGAGGGGCTCCTGAAGCTGTCATTGGTGAATAGAAGAGAAGGGGGTGGCGTCCAAACTGTTGTAGTTTGGATTATGTATTGTCTATTTTATATTTACCATGTATATAGTGTTTTTAACTCTCCATGCAGTTTAAGAGGATAGCGCTCTACAATTACGTACGAGGTCTTAGATTTTGTGTTAGGTAGGCTCGTAGATTTCATTTACTATCACCTCTCCTCTTCATTTCCCTCTTCCTTCCTTGAGTGCAGCCACATTACTAGGTAAGTGACAGCAATCACGGAGTAGCTTTTCAGCATCCATGAGCTTCGTGACTTTGTCCATCTAGCCACTTTCTTTTCTGACTGCTTCTTCCAGTCCCTTGTATTTCATTTCCTTTTGACGTCAGCGACATGGCCTCTGGTTAAACCTCTACTTAACGTCAATAATTAAAAGTTGGTGGGCTATTTAACATGTTCCATTTTAGAGTAAATTCTCTGCTATCGGACGGTTCCACATTTTCGAATATGTAAGAAATAAATATAATAATTATCATTATTAAATTCTTACCTAAATTGGCATCCATGATACCAGTACGTAAAATACAAGTTTAGAAATAGAAATTAATACATAAATAATTTTTCTACGTAAAATGCTGAACCCCATATCCGATAACTTGAGCTTTCACCGAGTGCCAAAAGCTGCAAATGAGACTATTAAAATTCAGTGATTCACATTATAGATCATCAAACTTAAAGTGATAATCGGACTCAATAAATCTATATATAATAACTACCTATTATTTAACTTTTATTTCAAATGGTATCATACCTTCAGCTATTATGTTACTAATTAAATAGTGGTTTAATAATAATGATTATATTTTCCTTTATCACGTGTTCAAAAAAATATAGACCCTATTAATAACTTGGAACATATACCCTATTGCTAAAAATATTTCACAGAGCACAAAATTCCTGATTGTTCAATGAAACACAATTATATAAGTCAAAATATCAGACTAATTACTCAACTATTATGACCTATATTTACTGAGTGAGAGTTAATCTATGGTCAAATTTTAATTAATGCATTCATTACTTTGAACTTTCATCACAGAGCTTTCATCTTTATTCTAAGTCGTGGCCGCTAAACATTTTCTTTAATTTGAACTCATAGAGAACCAAATTTTCAAGGAGTTACAATTTTATAAAAATATGACCAACTCATTACTATTTGTAATAAGAATAAGTTGTGATTTTGGTTATAAAAGCGGTGCTTGTATATATTGTTCTATTCACTTTAAAATATCTTCAAGTATCTCCGGGTAGTTTAATATCAAAATTTTTTTAGTCAAATGCATTCACGGTGGCAAAGTGACAGAGCTACAGGCACGACGATGGTTGGACCCACGAACGATACCCGGACACGTCACTTCATTTCTTCCCATTTAATTTATATATAACATTATGTAAAATTAATCAAATTGATATGCATCTAAACGTACAGTACGTTATATCATTGAAGTAAAGGTTTTCAATTTTAATTTATTTATTTATTGGATGCAAGTGGATATCGTTTCGAAGCATATTAGATATATAATTAGGCGTCTGTTCGATGGAGAATTCCTATGTATGTTGGATGTCGTAATTTATCTTTCTATTCAACGCTGTATAACGGTATCGCTTCGATGCCAAATATACTTGATGTGATGCGGTTTAGCGGTGCAAACGGATATCGGTTTGATGTCTACTTGATGTCACCATGTCTAATTTGTTACTGGTATTCGATGTCGGAAGAGAGGTTTCACAGAGTCGTATAGACATCGAATAGATACATTCATGTTTGCTGGGATGTTACTAGTGTATTTTCCCGTTAAAAATAACGTGTTTCAAAGTTTCAATTTTGGCTCTTAACCCGTTAAAAGTGTACTCTCTCATTGAAATAAAAACATAAGAATTAAATAATTAAATTTAATCCCGTGCGTATCATGATTACATTATTATTAATAATTTTCAAAATATTTATATTTTTCTATAAACTCCAAAATGAAGAAAAAATTTCTCTGCATTATTATTATTTTAGCAGTCTGTATTCATGATACAGCTTGCCATAAAGAAATTTAATTGTTAGTTAATGTTTTTAGATAGGAGAAATTACGGAAAAAAAAATATATAAATAAATAAATAAGCAAATAAGTAAATAAGTAAATAAATGTTTCTGGGGTTTTATTATATAGGTGGGATTTACATTACTAGTGTACCGGTGCCCGTCATAAATGACGGCATTTATTAAGTGCTCAAAATCTCACACTACAGTTTCTCACAAATAGATAATATTGTTCAATGGCAATTATATTTATAGTTGAAGCGTATACACTTTACTTATCTTCTTTATTTAAAAAAAAAACATTTATGTACAAAATCTCGTAGCCACTTTACGAATTTCATCTAAATGAACATTGATTATTATTTCTAAAGAAGTTACAAACAAAAAAAAATTATATATAAATCTTCACATATTGCTCTTTATTAAATAAGGGGATAAAACAGGCAATGTTCATCCGCTGTGTCATAGAATTGGTGAATGAACAATATAATTCACATTAGTTATAGAGGTTCGTCCGATATTGTACCAACATTGATGGATGACCTACTAAATTCAAAATATTAATCTATGTTCGTACGATGTTGTACCAACATTGGTGAATGACCTACCTAATTCACTGTTATTCGATGCTTTCCGATGTTGTTCCAACGTTGTTGAATGACCTATTAATTTCAAATTGTTATTCGATGTTTGTCTGATGTTGTACGAACGTTGTTGAATGACCTACTAATTTCAGATTGTTATTTGATGTCCATCCGATGTTGTACGAACATTGTTGAATGACCTACTAATTTCAGATTGTTATTTGATGTCCATCCGATGTTGTACGAACATTGCTGAATGATCTACTAATTTCAGATAGTTATTCGATGTCCATCCGATGTTGTACGAACATTGTTGAATGACCTACTAATTTCAGATTGTTATTTGATGTCCATCCGATGTTGTACGAACATTGCTGAATGATCTACTAATTTCAGATAGTTATTCGATGTCCATCCGATGTTGTACGAACATTGTTGAATGACCTACTTAATTCACATTATTATTCGATGTTGGTCCGATATTGTACGAACATTGTGTAATGACCTACTAATTTCACATTATTATTCGATGTTGGTCCGATGTTGTACGAACATTAATGAATGACCTACTAATTTCAGAATGTTATTCGATGTCCATCCGATGTTGTACAAACATTGTTGAACGACCTACTAATTTCAGATTGTTATTTGATGTCCATCCGATGTTGTACGAACATTGCTGAATGATCTACTAATTTCAGATAGTTATTCGATGTCCATCCGATGTTGTACGAACATTGCTGAATGACCTACTTAATTCACATTATTATTCGATGTTGGTCCGATATTGTACGAACATTGTGTAATGACCTACTAATTTCACATTATTATTCGATGTTGGTCCGATGTTGTACGAACATTAATGAATGACCTACTAATTTCAGAATGTTATTCGATGTCCATCCGATGTTGTACGAACATTGTGTAATGACCTACTAATTTCAGATAGTTATTTGATGTCCATCCGATGTTGTACGAACATTGTGTAATGACCTACTAATTTCAGATAGTTATTTGATGTCCATCCGATGTTGTACGAACATTGCTGAATGATCTACTAATTTCAGATTGTTATTTGATGTCCATCCGATGTTGTACGAACATTGCTGAATGATCTACTAATTTCAGATAGTTATTCGATGTCCATCCGATGTTGTACGAACATTGTTGAATGACCTACTAATTTCAGATTGTTATTTGATGTCCATCCGATGTTGTACGAACATTGCTGAATGATCTACTAATTTCAGATAGTTATTCGATGTCCATCCGATGTTGTACGAACATTGTTTAATGACCTACTTAATTCACATTATTATTCGATGTTGGTCCGATATTGTACGAACATTGTGTAATGACCTACTAATTTCACATTATTATTCGATGTTGGTCCGATGTTGTACGAACATTAATGAATGACCTACTAATTTCAGAATGTTATTCGATGTCCATCCGATGTTGTACGAACATTGTGTAATGACCTACTAATTTCAGATTGTTATTTGATGTCCATCCGATGTTGTACGAACATTGTGTAATGACCTACTAATTTCAGATAGTTATTTGATGTCCATCCGATGTTGTACGAACATTGCTGAATGATCTACTAATTTCAGATTGTTATTCGATGTCCATCCGATGTTGTACGAACATTGTTGAAAGACCTACTAATTTCAGATAGTTATTCGATGTCCATCCGATGTTGTACGAACATTGTTGAATGACCTACTAATTTCAGAATGTTATTCGATGTCCATCCGATGTTTTACGAACATTGTTGAAAGACCTACTAATTTCAGATAGTTATTCGATGTCCATCCGATGTTGTACGAACATTGTTGAATGACCTACTAATTTCAGATTGTTATTTGATGTCCATCCGATGTTGTACGAACATTGCTGAATGATCTACTTAATTCACATTGTTGTTCGATGTTCGTCCGATGTTGTGCCAACGTTAATATGTGATTGACTAAATTCACAACGTTGTATCGATGTTCGCACAACATTGTGAAACAACAAGACGACCTTGATACAATGTTACAATGCTAATACAATGTCGTACCGACGTTGTTTTGCTGCCTGGGTAGATCCTTTACTGTAGATAGATCCTTCGCTTTAGATAAATGCTTTTCTGTAGATAGATCCTTTTCTGTAGATAGATCCTTTTCTGTAGATAAATCCTTTACTGTAGATAAAAGCTTTGCTGTAGATAGATCCCATACAGTAAAATGGATCTTTGCTGTAGATAGATCTTTTGCTGTAGATAGATCCTTTGCTGTAGATAAATCCTTCTCTGTAGATAAATCCTTTGCTGTAGATAGATCCTTTGCTGTAGATAGATACTTTCCTGTAGATAGATCATTTGCTGTAGATAGATCCTTTGCAGAATATAGAACTTTTGCTGTTACTAGATCTTTTGCTGTATATAGATCCTTTGCTCTTGATAGATCCTTTACTGTAGATAGATCATATGCTGTAGATGGATCCTTTGCTGTAGATAGATCCTTTACTGTCGATAGATCCCTTGCTGTAGATAAATCCTTTCCTGTATATAAATCCTTTGCTGTAGATAGATCCTTTGCTGTAGATAGATACTTTCCTGTTGATAGATCCTTTGCTGTTGATAGATCCTTTGCAGAATATAGAACTTTTGCTGTTACTAGATCTTTTGCTGTATATAGATCCTTTGCTCTTGATAGATCCTTGACTGTAGATAGATCATTTGCTGTAGATGGATCCTTTGCTGTAGATAGATCCTTTACTGTCGATAGATCCCTTGCTGTAGATAGATTCTTTGCTGTAGATAGATCCTTTGCTGTTGATAGATTCTTTGCTGAACATAGATTCTTTGCTCTAGATAGATTCTTTGTTGTAGATAGATCCTTTGTTGTGGACAGATCCTTTGCAGTAAATAGATCCTTCACTGTAGATAGATCCTTTGCTGTAGATGGATTCTTTGCTGTAGATAGATCCCTTGCTGTAGATAGATCCTTTGCTGTAGATAGACCCTTTACTGTAGATAGATTTTTTGCTGTAGATAGATTTTTTGCTGTAGATAGATTCTTTGTTGTAGATAGATCCTTTGCTGCAGATAGATCATTTGTAATAGATAGATCATTTATTATAGATAGATCCACTGATGTAAATAGATCAAAGATCCTTTGCTATAAATAAATATATAAATCCTTTGCCGTAGATTGATCCCTTGCTGTAGATAGATCCTTCGCTGTAGATAAATCCTTTTCTGTAGATAGATCCTTTTCTGTAGATAGATCCTTTACTGTAGATAAAAGCTTTGCTGGTAGATAGATCTCATACAGTAAAATGGATCTTTGCTGTAGATAGATCTTTTGCTGTGGACAGATCCTTCGCTGTAGATAAATTCTTTTCTGTAGATAGATCCTTTTCTGTAGATAGATCCATTACTGTTGATAAAACCTTTGCTGTTTATAGATCCCATACTGTAAATAGATCCTTTGCTGTAGAGAGATACTTTGCTGTAGAAAGATCCTCTGCTGTAGAAAGATTCTTTGCTGAACATAGATTCTTTGCTGTAGATAGATTCTTTGTTGTAGATAGATCCTTTGAAGTGGACAGATCCTTTGCAGTAAATAGATCCTTTACTGTAGATAGATCTTTTGCTGTAGATGGATCTTTTGCAGTAGATAGATCCTTCGCTGAAGATATATCGTTTATTGTAGATAGATCCTTTGCTGTAGATAGATCCTATACTGTAGATAGATCCGTTGTTGTAGATAGATCCTTTGCTGTAGATAGATCCTTTGCTGTAGATAGATCCTTTGCTGTAGATAGATCCTTTACTGTAGCTAGATTCTTTGCTGTAAATAGATTCTTTGTTGTAGATAGATCTTTTGCTGTAGATAGATCCTTTGCTGTAGATAGATCTTTCGCTGTAGATAAATCCTTTTCTGTAGATAGATCCTTTTCTGTAGATAGATCCTTTACTGTAGATAAAAGCTTTGCTGTAGATAGATCCCATACACTAAATAGATCCTCTGCTGTTGATAGATCCTTTGCTGTAGATAGATCCTTTGCTGTAGATAAATCCTTTTCTGTAGAAAAATCCTTTGCTGTAGATTGATCCTTTGCTGTAGATAGATACTTTCCTATAGATAGATCCTTTGCTGTAGATAGATCCTTTGCAGAATATAGAACTTTTGCTGTTACTAGATCTTTTGCTGTATATAGATCCTTTGCTCTTGATAGATCCTTGACTGTAGATAGATCATTTGCAGTAGATGGATCCTTTGCTGTAGATAGATCCTTTACTGTCGATAGATCCCTTGCTGTAGATAGATCCTTTGCTGTGGATAGATGCTTTGCTGTAGATAGATCCTTTGCTGTAGATAGAGCCTTTACTGTAGATATAATTTTTGCTGTAGATAGATTCTTTGTTGTAGATAGATCGTTTGCTGTAGATAGATCCTTTGTAGTAGATAGATCCTTTACTGTAGATATATCCCATATTGTAGATAGATCTTTTGCTGTAGATAGATCCTTAACTGTAAATGGATTCTTTGATGTAGATAGATCCCTTGCTGTAGATTGATCATATGATGTAGATAGATCCTTTACTGTAGATAGATCCTTTGATGTAGATAGATCCTTTCCTGTAGATAGATCCTTTCCTGTAGATAGATCCTTTGCTGTAGATAGAACTTTTGCTGTAAATAGATCTTTTGCTGCAGATAGATCCTTTGCTGTTTATAGATCCTTTCCTGTAGATAGATCCTTTGCTGTTGATAGATTCTTTGCTGAACATAGATTCTTTGCTGTATATAGATTCTTTGTTGTAGATAGATCCTTTGCTGTGGACAGATCATTTGCAGTATATAGATCCTTTACTGTAGACAGATCCTTTGCTGAACATAGATTCTTTGCTGTAGATAGATTCTTTGCTGTAGATAGATTCTTTGTCGTAGATAGATCCTTTGCTGTGGACAGATCCTTTGCAGTAAATAGATCCTTTACTGTAGATAGATCGTTTGCTGTAGATGGATTCTTTGCTGTAGATAGATCCTTCGCTGTAGATATATCGTTTATTGTAGATAGATCCTTTGCTGTAGATAGATCCTATACTGTAGATAGATCCCTTGCTGTAGATACATCCTTTGCTGTAGATAGATCCTTTGCTGTAGATAGATCCTTTGCTGTAGATAGATCCTTAGCTGTAGATCGATCCTTCGCTGTAAATAGATCCTTTGCTGTAGATTGATCCTTCGCTACAAAAAGATCCATCACTGTAGATAGATCCTTTGCTGTAGATAGATCCTATGCTGTAGATAGATCCTTTGCTGTAGATAGATCCTTTGCTGTAGATTGATCCTTCGCTGTAAATAGATCCCTTACTGTAGAAAGGTCCTTTGTTGTAGATAGATCCTTTGCTGTATATTGATCCTTTGCTGAAGATAGATCCTTTGCTGTATTAGATCTTTTGCTGTAGATAGATCCTTTGCTGTAAATGGATCCTTTGGCAGTAGAGAGTTCCTTTACTGCAGATGTATCCTTTGCTACAGATTGATCATTTGCTGTAGATACCTCCTTCGCTGTAGATAGATCCTTTGCTGTAAATAGATCACATATTGTAGATAGATCCTCTGCTGTAGATAGATCCTATTCTGTAGAAAGATCCTTTGCTGAAGATAGATCCTTTGCTGTAGATGGATCATTTGCTGTATATAAATCCTTTGCTGTAGATGGATCCTTTGCTGTAGATAGTTCTTTCACTGTAGAAAAATCCTTTGCTGTAGATTGATCCATTGCTGTAGATAGATCCTTTGTTGTAGATATATCCATTGCTGTAGATAGATCTTTTATAGTAGATAGAACATTTATCGTAGATAGATCCTTCGCTGTAGATAAATCCTTTTCTGTAGATAGATCCTTTTCTGTTGATAGATCCATTACTGTAGATAAAACCTTTGCTGTAGATAGATACCATAAAGTGAATAGATCCTTTGCTGTTGAGAGATCCTTTGCTTTAGAAAGATCCTCTACTGTAGAAAGATCTCCTGCTGTAAATAGATCCTTTGCTCTTGATAGATCCTTTACTGTTGATAGATCATTTGCTGTAGATGGATCCTTTGCTGTAGATAGATCCTATACTGTAGATAGATCCCTTGCTGTAGATAGATCCTTTGCTGTAGATAGATCCTTTGCTGTAGATAGATCCTTTGCTGTAGATAGATCCTTTACTGTAGCTAGATTCTTTGCTGTGAATAGATTCTTTGTTGTAGATAGATCCTTTGCTGTAGATAGATCCTTTGCTGTAGATAGATCTTTCGCTGTAGATAAATCCTTTTCTGTAGATAGATCCTTTTCTGTAGATAGATCCTTTACTGTAGATAAAAGCTTTGCTGTAGATAGATCCCATACACTAAATAGATCCTCTGCTGTAGATAGATCCTTTGCTGTAGATAGATCCTTTGCTGTAGATAAATCCTTCTCTGTAGATAAATCCTTTGCTGTAGATAGATCCTTTGCTGTAGATAGATACTTTCCTATAGATAGATCCTTTGTTGTAGATAGATCCTTTGCAGAATATAGAACTTTTGCTGTTACTAGATCTTTTGCTGTATATAGATCCTTTGCTCTTGATAGATCCTTGACTGTAGATAGATCATTTGCTGTAGATGGATCCTTTGCTGTAGATAGATCCTTTACTGTCGATAGATCCCTTGCTGTAGATAGATCCATTGCTGTGGATAGATGCTTTGCTGTAGATAGATCCTTTGCTGTAGATAGAGCCTTTACTGTAGATATAATTTTTGCTGTAGATAGATTCTTTGTTGTAGATAGATCGTTTGCTGTAGATAGATCCTTTGTAGTAGATAGATCCTCTACTGTAGATATATCCCATATTGTAGATAGATCTTTTGCTGTAGATAGATCCTTAACTGTTAATGGATTCTTTGCTGTAGATAGATCCCTTGCTGTAGATTGATCATATGATGTAGATAGATCCTTTACTGTAGATAGATCCTTTGATGTAGATAGATCCTTTCCTGTAGATAGATCCTTTCCTGTAGATAGATCCTTTGCTGTAGATAGAACTTTTGCTGTAAATAGATCTTTTGCTGCAGATAGATCCTTTGCTGTTTATAGATCCTTCCCTGTAGATGGATACTTTGCTGTATATAGCTACTTTACTGTAGATAGATCCTTTGCTGTGGATTG
>CANNZV010003249.1:0-68593 GCA_947561585.1 Caprella mutica
AATATTCTTTATATAAATTTCTATGACAGATCCATATTAAATCTTCGAAGATTTTCTGATGGTATTTCTTATTTGAACTTCTATGATTGAACCATCTTAAATATTCGAAGATTTTCTGATGGTATTTCTTATATGAACTTCTATGATTGAACCATCTTAAATCTTTGAAGATTTTCTGATGGTATTTCTTATATGAACTTCTATGATTGAACCCTCTTAAATCTTCGAAGATTTTCAGATGGTTTAAGATGGTTCAATCATAGAAGTTCACATAAGAAATACCATCAGAAAATCTTCGAAGATTTAAGATGGATCAGTCATAGGAGTTCATATAAAGAATATCTTCAGAAAATCTTCGAAGATTTAAGATGGTTCAATCATAGAAGTTCATATAAGAAATACCATCAGAAAATCTTCGAAGATTTAAGATGGATCAATCATAGAAGTTCATATAAGGAATATCTTCAGAAAATCTTCGAAGATTTAAGATGGTTCAGTCATAGAATTTCGTATAAGAAATACCATCAGAAAATCTTCGGAGATTTAAGATGTATCAGTCATAGAAGTTCATATAAGGAAAATCTTCGAAGATTTAAGATGGTTCAATCATAGAAGTTCATATAAGAAATACCATCAGAAAATTTTCGGAGATTTAGGATGGTTCAGTCATAGAAGTTCAAATAAGAAATACCATCAGAAAATCTTCGAAGATTTAATATGGATCAGTCATAGAAATTTATATAAAGAATATTATCATAAAATCTTCGCAGATTTAAGATGTTACAGCCATTCAAATTCATAGTAGGATTATTATCAGAAAATCTTAGTAGATTTAAGATGGTTCATTCATAGAAGTTCATATAAGGAACATAATCAGAAAATATTCGGAGATTTTGGTTGATATAATCTACTATACATCATGGTTGGGAAATATTACGGTGATTATAGATGTTTATAGGATGTTTTGCCAATGGATGATATTTATCGAATATTATCGATAATTACGTAAGATCCAGCCCCCCATAATGTCTGTCCACTATAATCTTCTATGACCCCACCATTATATTCTCCCTGGGCAATATTCTGCAAACGCAAACCGCATACAATTCGGTTCTGTGCATACATTATTATTTTCTTTTAAAAAATTTATAACTCTGTGTGCAACAATAATTGTACGAAACACTAACTTGACGCTGCAGAATACAGATTATTGTATCTACTACACTCTTTGTTTTGATTTCAAATTGGAATTTTATAAACGAACAATACGTATAAACTTTGACTTTCTTTAAAGATAATAATTGTTTCCTAAAGTATATAAACGTTTCTGTAATAAATTTATACAATTTTATACCTTTACACGAATATTAAATGGTTTTTTATATTTAATGCCTAGTTGAAATTCAAAACAAATGGTGTACATTCTTTTTCTTCTGACTGAATATTAGAAAGTCGGAAGTAAAAATAGGTATTGTAGAGTTTTGATTGAAAAAATCTTTAAAAGCATATAAAACTATAAATATGCTATCAAATTGCATGGGGTTTGCAGTAAAATGATAAGGAACATTAGCCTCAGTGAGTAAAGTAATAAAAAATGTACTCGGAGAGAACCTTTATACAGACAAAATATTGATTGTTGTCAAAATTAGAAAATGAAGATATTCGATATGAAAAGACATTACTTCTTTTATAAGATTATATGAATTACATGAAGAAAATTGTATAACTGAGGCATACATGAATTATTCTGCCTGTTACCATTAATGATTAAAAAAAATGTGTAAATCAGGAAAATTAACTCGGTATTCCCCACGGAGTTTTTTGCAAGATCGATAGGTTTCTTTGTACGTCTTTAAAATATACGAATTTTTTAATTACGCCTTTATCAGTCAAAAATTTAAAATCTAATTATTTTAGAGCAAAAATATATAAAGGGATGTTCAAATAAAATATATATATCTATGGTATAAAATTATTAGAATTAATGAATATGAAATATTTGAGCTCGATTTTCCCTACGTGAAATATTATATATTAAAGTTTTTATCAATGAAAAACGTTTAAAAGTATTGTGATATCCTCAGTTAATGTAAATTGAAAATATAGAACAGTTTAAACAAAATATGAACTATAATTTTAATTCAAGACAGCAGAATTTCATAGTGGTCGAGTTGATATGTATAAATATATTAGCTACGTAAAATTATAACTAAAATTCAACAAAATCATAAATAGTTACAAAATATTCACTGTATCAAATCGTATAAGATATTTCGAACAAAATTATAGTGATAAAAAAAATGAAGAATAAATAAATAAAATAATAAAAAAATAAAATATAAAAATTATAATAATTGTACTCAAAATATGTATACTTTTACTGTAATGCACCAAAATATGGTAATGTAACCAACGGAAAAGTTGTCCATGTATTTAGTACGCATCGTCAGCATTATTATTTGAAACAAATACTTGGAATGTGTGCCAAATGTTATCACTTCTTTTTGAAGCATTTTACGTGTCATCTTAGTAATATAGAACTGGCTATAAAATATCCCTTCAATGCAATTATTAATATCAAAGATTTACTTATAGGAACATTACGCAGATTAGGGACACGAATCTCGATCATGTTGAACTTCCTAATTGAGGTGAAATGGGTAAACTTGCATGTACTTTCTTGGTCTGTGAACTGATAAAAACATATTGCTACACCTATTAGGATACCCAACCATGGGAGAAAGTTAGGGTGCGACAATAGAAGAAGAAAGGGGGTTTAATCTTCGATGGCCCCACCATAATTTTCCTTCTCATTGATTCCAAATCCACGAAATGAAGATTTTCAAACGTTAATTAGTTGATCAGTCAAAATATCTCCATTTAATTTTAAACCTGGAACGTACTGTTTTCCTATAACATGACGATACGTTTACAAGTAAAATGCTTTTAATGGGAAATTATAAATCAGTTTGAATCTAATTTAAACAAAATTGAATGCGAACTTTTAGTATCATAACTAATAAATATCTAGAATTTGATATAAGCTGAAATATATGAAACAGACCTATATAATAATATAAATGTTTTATATAACCACACGATCTCTAAATCCCATAGATTAACTGTACAAGAAAGCATACAAACCCTATTTCCATTACAGTACTTTCGAGTTTAACCTTCTGTAGAAGTTGAGAAACTAATTGATGGCTTCACTCTTACGAATATATATTACGCAATTTCTTGAAGAACATATACATTTAATAGTTAGACAGTGACTTTGCAATAAAGAGTATTAGATAACGCTTTCCTTTCTTTTACTTATATGGATATATTCATTTCAAATAAAAATAGTCAATGGTTATCATTTTCAGAGATCTTCTTTATATTTTTTCTATCAAAAATGTATTTTAGAGCACACTGAGCTACCGTAAGTAAACATATGCGTGCAACTTTCTTAGTCAGAGAAATGCATATCATTTATCTTGTTTCCTGAATACAGGGGAAACAAGGAATCGTTAGAAACAGGAGAGAGTTCAATCATTTCAAACTGTCATCGCGAATCGAAAGCAAAATGATAAATCATTCCCCATAAGAAGACTAAATCACTATTCAGATGGAAAGACACTAATTTGAAAATAACTATTATCTGTTGGGAAATTTCTAATTTTTACCTTAATATTAAAACGTTCGTGCTGATTTTTGTGATTGGACGAATTGTTAATATTATTCAAATATAAAAAAAAACTATGTTTTGAATGTTCATTTCAGCATCTCAAAATCTACAGTCATGTTGTTAAAAGGATACAAGAACCATTAACATGTTTCAAATCCATTGGAATAACTAACTTTTAACGGAAAAAGATAAAATCAAATGAGTTAAATATGTCGAAATGCTTTCCTTTAGCTTAAGAAGTGCTTTCCATTTAATGAAGGATTAGTTACGTTTATCATTCTTTTCTTTAATTTCTAAAGCAATTACTATACAAAGAAACCATTCTTAGAATCACTTCATTGAAGTTAAACGCCGTACCTTCTTTCTATAGGTAAAAAAACCTCCCAATTATCAACCAATGGTATCTCATCATTGCTAGATAAACGTGACGTAGCAGCTTTCTAGTCCAATCAGCGGTCATCTCTTACCAGCTTATAGAAAGAAGTACTGATATATAATATAGTAGAGCGAAGCAACTTCTCATTACACTGTGGAGTTTCCTCCTATCAAGTTCTAGCACTCGGGTCACTGGTGTATATAAGTAGGGGTGCTCTGTAGAGTGAAGTCAGTCTTATCGAGCTATTGTGAGGGTAACATCTTCGCCGAGATGGAGAAGGTGAGATATATTTTAAAGGAAACTACTAATAATGAAAATAATAGAACTCTCTGAACATTAATCGAATAAAACATTATTATGGTAAATAATAAATTACATACATTGGTCGAAAGCCAGACTGCTTTCCAACAACCGTAATCTCACTGATTTTGTTTGTTTGATTTTACTGTTGGTTACCGGTAAATTATCTTAAATTTTAATTGGCATGGAGCAGTTTTATGAACTAGGTTTCGATTTTAAATTTCAAGGTATTTGATTTTAAAACCAATAAATGTGATTAATATATAGCAAACAAGACAGTGAAATGTTTTAAACTTTACCCTCGCCTAAATTTTCTGTATGATTAAAAGTAAATAAAAGTTTAAAAAATATTTAGAAGTACAAACTTATTGCTGTTGCTTCTGGTGAAAAATTGATATTTCAAAAATTAATATCTGAAAGTTAAAAAGTAAAAAAATTTCATTAAAGACAATATTCTTCAATTAAAAACAAATTCTAATTTATATTTATTTATTGTACCTAAATTTAGACTAAATTTGCCAATTTCGTATATTTGAATAGATTGATAATATATCTATAATTTCATAAAATAATATATTTTTCCATAATTTCGACAGTTCATGATTTCATTAGAAAAACCTAATACTATTGACTGATATATGTACCATCTAAATTCTACAGCAAAGATATATCTAACTACAAAGTATATTTAAATTAAATCGGAATCCCAAATTCTAAAGAATTACCTATTGCTTTCTTTTCTTTGTTTTTAATATATAAATTCACATAGATAATAAATATCAAAGCCTTTTACAGCAACAATAGAAAGTAAATCAATCACACTCATAGAGTTAGTTAGCAAGAATGTTTCTTGTTTACTCTATCAGATATAACATCACAGTGCTAATTTATTAACCACATTGCACATGCTTACAAATGAAGTGTAAAAAGACATTCTCTTGAACACTTGATGTTACATTCCTAAAGAAAATAAATTGTGATGGTTAATACTTGCTATATGTTAGCGCATTGCTTTGTATTAGCGCATTGCTTTGTATTAGCGCATTGCTTTGTATTAGCGCATTGCTTTGTATTAGCGCATTGCTTTGTATTAGCGCATTGCTTTGTATTAGCGCATTGCTTTGTATTAGCGCATTGCTTTGTATTAGCGCATTGCTTTGTATTAGCGCATTGCTTTGTATTAGCGCATTGCTTTGCATTAGCGCATTGCTTTGTATTAGCGCATTGCTTTGTATCGCTGCTTTATTTCCATACATACCTGTTTTCTCTTTCATTTCTGTCTGCTAACCATATGTTGCAAATGCCTATCCAATGAATTTCTTTTCAGTGTGAAATTCAATGTAATTTGCAAGTATAGCTACTATATGTATGTATGTATAGTCGAAAGAAATGATAGAATGTGCTAAGACATTACAATTATTTAGTATAAACGTCACTTTATTAATTGTATTAATTTAAACCAGGATATATTGAAAGTAAAACTTTGGAAAAATAGAATACGTGCACTCGGTAGAGCACATACCTTCGCCGCCGCTTATAAATTATTTTGAGCTCAACCTTTGACCCGTTCTCTCCCAAATTTAATAAACTGGTGTCAGAATATTGACCAATCGTCTCATCAAGTCTCATGCAATATGGTTATAAAGTGAGTTATAAATGACCTTGACCCTTGACCAAATTGATCCCAAAATTCTACCAAATGGTAGAATGGTTCCTGGGTATTGACTATTGACCAATCGTACCACCTAGTTTCATGCAATATGGTTTTAATTTTTTGAGATGAAAAAAATAAATTCCGTCTAAAATATAACCTTCCGCAAAATGCAAAGGTAATTATAAATCTATAGCTAATTGAATTGAATAATGTTTTCTTTTTCACATTAGAGTCAATTGAATGACAAGTAATTATTTAAAGTTAATAGAAGGCTAGGCAGGAAAATCAAAGTAAATATCACATAATTAAAAATGTTGCACTTATTATCATCTTTGCAGATTGTAGAATGTTATGTTGTAAGCGCCATTTATTAATTTAAAATCTTGTTAATCGCATAACTCAAAAAGTTTTGTACCAAATTGCCTGAAACTTGGTGGGACGATTGGTCATCATCCAGGAACCAATTTATTATATTTTAAGAATGAACAGGTCAAAGGTCAATTTGACCTAAGGATTAGTGGATGGTCAATGTCATTTATAAGCAGCGGCGAAGGTATGCACTCTACGAGTGTCCGTCACCTAATTTTGTTTTGAATCAGAATCCATGATACTAATTGAAAGTATTTTGTTACTAATTAGGTTATTTAAATTATATATAATCTATATTTTCTTATTTCAAAATTTGGCTATACCCTCATCAAAATTGAATCATTTGCAAGAAAAACAATATGTGGCAACTGTTAAATCACAAAAACAGCGCCATTTTTTTGGAAATTGTACCCGTAGATATTCCCCAAATACCCTATTATATATAAACTATGTTAATAACTATAGTTGTTTACAGTTTTTATTGCAGTTAAATTGCTTCAGAAATCTGAGTTTTACCTAATGTACCATCTTCTACATATATATATATATTTTTTTTCCACAGATAGCGATAGTTTTAGCGACATTGGCGACACTAGGCAACTCTCTTCCAGTGGGAGAACACAGGCAACATTTGGACCATTATGGTGCCTCAGGAGGGGGGCACAAACCATTTCAAGAAGCGTCTCCTAAGCACTCTTCTTCCTCTGGGAAATACAAAGAGGTTAGACGATGATAAAAGAGCGAATGGAATATTTCTTTTCAAGTAAAAAAAATACAAGCATATATCATTCATAACTTTGTTTAAGGGGATCGTTACCATTCAGAAAAAAAAACAGAATAAAAAATGTAAAAAGACATCATGTTCACCAAAACACTTCTACAGGGGTGTTTCAGTCTCACTTGAACACTTATGTTTTGCATTAATTGACGATTTATATCTCAGTCAGTTTTTGATGTAGAGAGGTTTGGCAGAGCTTGTTTGAACGAGAAAGAGGTGCTCTATAGTAACTTAACACTTTTAAATGTTTATTGCAAGAAAACAATTTCTACTACAAATATCAAATAAATATGAATCTCGAATATTTTTTACAATATGTATGATGCAGATAAAAAACTCCCGCAAGAGAGGCATTTTCTGGTCACTTAATTCTACATTGCAGTGAAATCTCATGGCCTGCTCGATCTCCTGATTTTACCCCCTCTTGACTTCATCCTTTGGGGGTATCTTCAAAATCGAAAGCTTTCAAAAATAGGCTAGAACATCCCAAAAAGGTGAAACTCAGCATAATTGAAAAAATTAAATAAACAACGAGGGACACACTATAAAATGTTTTGTATAATATTTGTGCGAAGAGTGCGCTCTTGCTTGAACAATAACGAAGAACATCTGAAGGACATCATTCAAAAAAATCCTTGTCTATGTATACATACTGCAAAAAAAATCTTTGAGATTTTGTCTAAAAATATATATATATTTGATACCGATAGTTGAGTCGGTTTTCGTTCAATAAACATTTAAAAGTGTAAAGTTACTTTTCCGCCACCCTGTATAACATTGAGATTTTTTAGATATCTCAAATGTAAATGTAGGGTTTTTCAAAAAAAGTTTAATTTCAACATCCACTTTTGTTTGCTCGCATTAATGCATATTTCGGGGATATTTTCCAGGAGCCACCGAGACCATATACCTTCGACTACGGAGTTAAAGACGACTACACTGGCGCCAACTACGGTCACTCCGAAACATCTAACGGCAACACGGTAGAGGGGTCTTACCAGGTGGCACTTCCAGATGGGAGAATTCAGATAGTGAAGTACGTTGCTGACCATAAGAACGGATTTCAAGCAGAAATAGAATACCAGGGAGAAGCGAACTACCCTGTTCACGAAAAGAAAACTCATGGAGATGCTTACGAGAAACAATCTCCTTCTTATCAAGAACCTTTCAGACCTTCGTATAAAGAACCAGAACCTTCGTATAAGCAACCAGAACCATCGTATAAGCAACCAGAACCTTCGTATAAGCAACCAGAACCTTTCAGACCTTCACATAAATTACCAGAACCTTCGTATAATCAACCAGAGCCTTCGTATAGGCAACCAGAACCTTCGTACAGACAACCAGAACCTTCGTATAATCAACCAGAGCCTTCGTATAGGCAACCAGAACCTTCGTACAGACAACCAGAACCTTTGTATAATCAACCAGAACCTTCGTACAGGCAACCAAAACCAGAACCTTCGTATAGACAACCAGAACCAGAACCTTCATATAAACAACCAGAACCAGAACCTTCATATAAGCAACCAGAACCTTCATATAAACAACCAGAACCTTCATATAAACAACTGGAACCTTCATATAAACAACCAGAGTCAGAGTCTTTATTTGAACATCCAGGACATGCATTCAATCTAGGTATGTCTTCATTTGAGCAACCAAAACAATCTTATGACGAGCCGGAACTTTCATATCAACAACCTAGAACTTTAGATGAGAAACCAGAGGTTTCATATCATCAAGAAGAAGAAGAAGAGTACGAAGGTCCAATATTCCACCCAAATGAACCTGCTGTCGAACAGAATTATGAGGTTCAACCCCAGCATCTGTCCGAATACCAACACCCAAGTGAATCCAAGATTTCTTATGCCCATGCAGTGGTTCATATGCCATCTGGTAAGGAGATGGAGCACAAAGTGGTGTGATCTGGAACAGAATACTGACACTTGGAATCAATAGAAATTATTTTATGTGTTTTTTATCTGACGTTACTGGGATTTGAATGCGCTCCAATAGATATTTATCAATCAGGAACAGCAAAATGATCATATAAACATGTTTGAATCTGCTGCAACATGACACGTCGTTTCAAACAGGTGATTACTGTTCATTTAGATCGACTCGAAACATTTCGTAATTTAATTTATTTAACCAAATTTTAAAAAGGCAGTTATCTCTAAGCATGCGTTAACTTTCAGTGTCATATTGTCTTTCATGTCATTGTCTTGTTGATAGTTGCATAATGTTAACTAAATCACTTACATTAAACTTCATGAGTTATTCGAACTTCTTTTAGCTTAGGAATATTGTTTTAGAAATTTAGACTTTGTTATTTAGTGTTTATAGCCAATTGTTAAAATATGAAAAATAGATTTGTTGAATAGTTTTGATGATAGGAAATATCTGAAAATGGTTAAATAATGAGAGGTAAATTTAATTACTATAATCTAGATATCATATTAAGATTGCAAAGAATTTAAGATTTCCAAAGTCAAAAGGAAAAAACAATTTAGTATTTTTTTAATAGTTGAGAAATCCATTGAAATAATTACCAAAAATGTTGATGATTATTACCTAAGTGTGATTTGTGGAGAAAAATAATAAATTTTAAAAATATAAATTCAATATTAAATCGTTACGTATATTAAATCTTGTTTTAATTCCCTCAAGATTATATCAGCCAAATATTTGATCAGTTATCATATTTCCTGTTTTAGTTTAATTTTTTTTCATTTATTTATGCCTTACCCCATGAATATAATGCATTTAATAGTTCGCAGAAAAGACGTTTGAACACGACAAAACACATCTAACCACTTCAGAACAATAACTTTGAGTTGTTCAGTCATTAATTGGATTATTTTAATATTCTTTTAAAGTAATATAATCAGAAAAATAAGATATCTTACACAGTAATTATTTTATAAGAATGAACTGCTTCTGGGGACTTCTCAATAGTCTGACTATTACAATAGTCTCAATAGTCTGACTATTACAATAGTCTCAATAGTCTGACTATTACATCATTTTATGTAGTTTGCTGTAATTTTAATTAGTAGGGGTTTACCGTTTGCATCGGAACCAAAGGCCATATCGCTGACGTCAAAAGGAAATTAAATACAAGGACCATTAGAGCAAGTCGGACAGCAAAGTGGCTCCATGAACAAAGTCACTTACCACCAGTCTGTGACAATGCTCATGAATGCAGAAAAGCTACTTGATGAATGCAGTCACTTACCAAGGAATGTGACGAAAAGGGACACAAGCACCGGTGACTGCACTCACTGATGGAAGAGGAAAATGAAGAGGTGATAGTAAATGAAGCCTACCAGTCTACCTAACACAAAATCTAAGACCTCGTAGTTGAAGAGCATAACCCTATCCTCTAAAGCTGAAAGTAGCTTAAAAAGCTTTGTAAAATGACAAAAATAATAATACATAACCTAAATTACAAGAGTTCGAGGCTCAAGGGAATCCACCCCCCTTCTCTTCCATTCACCACAGACAGCTTCAGGATAGAGCCCTTGTGGAGAACTTTATTTCTAACTGTTCAGGTTTCAATGAGAAGAACTCTCAAATTATAACTTATATTTAAAATATATGTGAAGTTACATTTCAATTACTACTTAACATAAAATTGCCTTTAAATGAATAACACAAATTAGTACAATGATTCAATAAGTTATTAGAAAGATAAATATTTACTTTTACAGCAAGAAATGCACGGGAACATTTTCTTACAGTATAAATGATTAAGAGACTATTTATTACCTTAGCAAAAGGCTCAGTGATGGGCCGTTCACACGTAGGATTTTTTAAGTCTTTCCATCAGACTTTTTTTTAAGTTCCTCCTACTTTTTCCACGAGAATATAAGAAAAAACGATATCATTATTATTTATTTTAGTTGGTATCCATGATACCTTCAGGTATCATGGATACCAACTAAAATAAATAATTATTATGTCGTTTTTTTCAAATAGTCTGGTGGAAAAACCCTTCGTGTGAACGGCCCTTTAGACATAATTTCATTTTAATGGACTATAACCAAAGGAGACGAAAATACTCCTGAGCTAAGGTATAACATTTGATGTGGTTTGGTCGAAATAGAATGAATAGATTGCTCCACTCGAAACACACTGCACTAGAAATAAGTTGGCTATATAGAGTTTGTGAAAATAAAAATAGATATTCAGTTTTTTCACTGAAGTGCCCACTGACTTCGGAAGTTGTTTCAAAGGGACTTAGCGGAAGAAGTTAAACAGGAAAGTGGCTCAATGAAAAGGGTTACCCTAGAGAAATAGGGTAAGTTCTGAGTTAGCGGACGGTTCCACATTGTAGATCATAAGAAAAAATAATAATTGAAATATTCAATTGTTACATATCTTCTTATATGATCGAAAATGTGGAGGTGTCCGATAATTTAGAACTTACCCCAGATATAGTAACCAGTAACGTCAGTAAAACCAAGATTTATATCATAATTTAACCAAAAATCCAATACTTTAGCTATAGTTTTTATTCACCATATTGCCAAGTCTGTGGGCACTTCACCGTATAAACTGTCAGCTTGTACACAGCGTTAAAACTACCTTGCCTGACTACAATAAAGAAATAAGAGAATTACAGTTAGCAATACAGTTTTGGAATTTAGAGAGTATTTACAGTGTAAAATATTTAGCTACTATAGAATATAAAATATATTACTAACTAAAGATATATAAATAGAACCCAACAGTCCATATCAAAAGAAAATCCAAATGACATTCACTGGACTTTCTCTAGGCATTGACTATACATACCATGGAAATAATACACATTCATCATTTCCTTATGATCATTTACATAGTTCAACTATGTGCTCTTATGTTGAACATGTGACAACTAGGGTAAGTTCTTAATTATCGGTCAGTTCCATATTTTCGGACACGTAAGAATAAAAATGTACAATAATTATTAAAATAAAAATTAAATAATTATCATCATACATTTTTTCTCACATGCCCGAAAATATGGAACTGACCGATAATTAAGAACTTACCCTAGAATGCAGTAAACTGAGGTTGCAGTTCTACTTGATGGTTCAAAATGCAATTAAATATTGTTAAGAACTACAGAAAATGAATCTACTAGTTCTGCATTAACAGTTCTTCCTCGGAACCAAAGGCCATATCACTGACGCAATACAAAACACTGTATTTAACTTGAAATTTAAAACCTTCCCGCGCGAAAACCCGACCCATCCGATGACATAGACTGAAAATAGCGGCCGAAATGGTCCGCTAGTAAAGCAATATTTTCACAGATTTTGAAAACGTTCTTGTTCTTTTCTCTAATTATCAAGGAAGGTGTATAAATGTTCAGTCTATAAGAACCAATTGTACAATTTAATTGACATGATATCTCTGTCAGAAATATCTATTTTTGGGTCTGTTTTTCGCGCGGGAGTGTTTGAAGTAAATCTATTGGTAGATTGTTTACCTATTTATTTAAACTCATTATGTTATAGAATAATGCGAATTATCTTAGATGATAACATGGTAGCTAAGTTATTCAAATACAAGTTAGTTTAAATTTTAAAAAGTAGCAAGACCCCTTTAGTGTACAGAAACAAATACTCCCTCCACGAACATCTACTCTAGCTTCAAAATTTCAATGAAAAGCACTACTTTAGCCTAATGATGCGTATGGGTGAGTTACGAATTATCGGTCAGTTCCACATCTTCTGTCATATAAGAAAAAACAATATAAAAATTATTATTTAATTTTTAATGGTATCCATGATACCAGCAACCGATAAGACTATTATTAAATTTTATTTTAATTGGTATTCATGATACGTGCAGGTATCATGAATACCAATTAAAAAAATTAAATAAATTTATAAATTGTTTTTTCTTATATGACCGAAGATGTGAAACCGATCGCTAATTCGTAACTTAGCTACCCTATAAATGTTTGCAGTTTTACAAAAATGATAATAGATCATGAGAAGGTGTAGATTACTTCAGTCTATGAGTTTTTTCCCCTCTACATCAGAGGATTTTTTCCTTCTACATCAGAGGTTGTCCCTGAGGGGGAGGAGCATACATTCCATGGTGAGGAGGGGGGCCAGAGGTGGGGTGAGGAGAGGGGTAGAATTCCCCTCCAATAGGGGGTGCGTTGTTCTTCATTGACTCTCCTGAGGATCTGCACAGAGAAAGACAACAATCAAATTTAGAATTAATTAGCTAATTAATAGTGAGAGATCCTATTTTGGAATCATTTTTACAGTAAACCTCCTGAGTTATGAAGCACTCTATTAATGGAGGACCAGAGTTATGAAATGAACTCGAGTTATGAATGTAGTTTTCTATGTTCAAATTATAGAAAATGATTTAAGTCACAGGTATCCCTCAATGGACATAATTTTCTTTAATTTTAATCATGGAAAACTATCTAGTGCACCTGAGATATGAAGTGGTCCTGAGTTGTGAAGTGACCAATACTTCATAACTCAGGAGTTTCACTGTAGTTTAATCAGTGGGACAGATTTGGCCGATTGGGACAAATTGTTAAATGAAGCACTTTCTGTTCACACAATCAAACAAATTGAAACAAAATCATAAGAGTTGAACATATTCACAGTACACCAATCACAAGGAGATAGTAACTTCAAATGGAGAACATAATAAATGCCCTCTGTTCCAAGTCATGCAACACTAAACATTGAAATTTAAACTAATTTCATAGTATCATCAAGGAGAAGATTTCTTTTGAACATTTTAAACAGGTGAAGAACTTTTTCCTCTGTGGATTATAATTAAAATTAAAGAGATTAATAGCTAGTTCATTTCAGTATCATGATATATAAATTTCAACTCATATTAAATAAGAAAGTAGATGCGAAATGAAATGTTTTCAACACATTAAAATTTGGTAGGAAAAAGTTGCGAAGCATATAGCTACAGGTATAAAAAAAAGAGGGAAAACGATAGGTCGAGTTTTTGTTAATTAGAATTAGTGCCTTTCCAACATGCGGTTAGATTTGACTACTGACAGGTGACGCAATTTAACTAAAAAGAAATTAAGAAGTGTTTCCGTTCAATTAGATTTAGGTACCACCATTCAATTTAACAGTTTCTGTTAATACGAAACTGTTTATTTGTAATAAAACTATATTTCAAGAATAAAAAGGAAATTAGACAATTAATAATTTCAAAGAGAATCAATTGAATAGTGGCAGCGAACAGGAGAATAATACAGAAGATGCAAAGGAAGACTACAGGTAAAGAACAGAAGATGAGAAATATTATAGAAGATGAGAAATATTATAGAAGATGAGGAATATTATAGAAGATGAGGAATATTATAGAAGATGAGGAATATTATAGAAGATGAGGAATATTATAGAAGATGAGGAATATTATAGAAGATGAGAAATATTATAGAAGATGAGGAATATTATAGAAGATGAGGAATATTATAGAAGATGAGGAATATTATAGAAGATGAGAAATATTATAGAAGATAGAGGAATAGTACAAAAGATGCAAAGGAAGAACTACAGGTAGCGGAAGCTATCACCAGCGGCTAAACATTCAGTGGGTAAATAAAAATAGTAGAGTTAGTACTTATCAATTGAGACGTCAGTGTTCTCTCCTCTGGTAGCAAGAAGAGAAAGAAATGCGTTAGATTGAAGAGCATTGTTGTATTTACTTATATAGTCATATTTAACAATTATGTAACAAAATAGCTACATTAGAGTCAAAGAAGATGTTTTGAGTATTTAGTGAAGAATTAGGTACGCGGCCAATTACTGCTATAAATATCAATTAGCAAAGATAGCTTTTCAGAACAAGTGTTAAAATATACCAATTTTACATTATAGCTAGAAAAGTACCATCTGATCAACTAGCTACTAGGAGTCTAGGACAATCCTCTTATGATAGTCTAATATTAATATCATAACTTACTGCTGGTGCATCATCATCATTGGTGGTTGTGGTGGGTGCATGGAAATACCATTTACACTGGTAGGTGGATAGGATCCATTGTGGCTAACGGGTACCATGGGGTGACCGTGTTGAGGCACAGCTCCGTGCATGGGAGGAGCCATCATCGTGTGAGGTGGAATGCCTTCCTGTGTGGTAGGAGGTTGAGATGGAGGAAAGGAAGCTCCACCGTAGGGTTGGTGGTGTGGAGAGCCCTGAGGACCACCTGGACCCATGTGCATAGGAGGAGCATAGCCCTGAGGGTAAGGCATTCTGGCCCCATACATTGCAGTGGGGTGTTGCTGTGGAGGAGGATAGTAGTTAACAGGCATTTCTCTCATAAGCTGGTGATACAAATCCAAGGCACCCATCAGATCATTATTCAGTCTGCTCAGTTCATTGTGTTTTCTGTCTATCTGCTCCAGTTCTGTGTCAATGGTAGGGGCCATTGCATTTACATGGTCCTCTATGTTAGGTAGGTCAGAAGGATCAGGTCTCTCTCCAGTAGGGTCACTCTCGTGAAGCAAATGCAGGAGATAGTCTACTTTAGTCTCGTCTATTTCCCCTGTCACTTCCTCTCTAGCTGCCTCCTCCTCAGTCAGTTCTGTAACTTTCACAGACTCGTTGAAAGAAACTCTCTTCTCTGATCTGCTGGAAGGAAGCTCTTCCTGGTCTGGTCCATTTATGTCTAAGGTGACAAAGTTTGCTGGAAATAAACCTTCACCAACTTGGTTACTTCCTTTCCACCAGTTTGCATCACTGCTGTCAAGAACCACGACTGAAAAGAAAAAGAGGGAATTAGAAACGCGAGAGAATTTGTATTCAATTGAAATAGCTAATGAAAACCATATCTACATAATGTTAGTTATATATTAGTCAGTTTCACATCTTCAGTCATGTAAGATAATAGCTATATAACATTATTAATTTATTATTTCTGTTTTTATTGGTATCCATGAGCCCTGCAGATATCATGGATAGCTGTCATTCTACCAATAAAAATTAAATAATAATAATTACTATAGCTATCTATTTAACTTATATGACCAAAGATGTGAAATAGACCAATAATTCGTAACCTACCCTAATCTGGCTAATCATACTCACTGAGTTCTCCCGCTTTGAAGGTGAGTTCATTGTCTTCCACTGCCTCGAAATCATAAAGAGCTCTCGCCTTCTTCACGTCAGAGGAAGATGCTCCAGTTTCTTTCGGCTCTAAGAGACTCAGGGCCGAGTCAAAGTTTGTAGTTAAATCACTACTCAGGTCACTGTTCAAGAAATAACAATAATAAGCTTTATTGAATAAAAGAATTTATAATCAATTACACATCAAGTATTATATTAGTAACAGATTGATCATAATACCTAATTATTATATTGATAAAATTTGAAAAATATTGAAGCCAATTACAATCCATTGTAGGAAAAGGATTAGAGGAATGAGAACAATATCATTATACATAGAAACAAATTTATTACAGCTATCAAGCATGATAATGAGTTAATGACTATCTACCTGTTTAGGTGTTTTAAGCTGATTATTTATATCATGAATTTACCATATACTCATGGTGATAGCTATCAAAAGGAAACCTTCCTAGTGATGGGATGGAAAACTTTGATAATTATAGCTCTACCTAGCTATACAAATTAAAGCTACTAGCTATATCAAAGAGAATGCTACTCACCCATAAAGAGATTTACTGGCTGTGTTAGAGCTGTAAGAGGTGTTAGTAGGTTGCTTTGCAGATTGAAGAGAGAGAGCAATGGCCTGAGCAATGTCATCTTCTTCTTGTTTGTTATTCACAACATTGGGGTCATTGCTGTACTCAACTGTTTTCTTCTTTGACTGAGATTAAGAAAATGTTCTAGGATAATAAGAAGAACATACAGGAAACAATTTTAAAGGAAGAGTCAATAACTAGCTATAGCTAATGATTAAATAAATAACAATTAGAGAGAAATGAACAATGCTTCATAAGTTTTTACCACAATAAATTAGAATGCAAGATTTCTCACACTGCTTTTAGAAGAATTGAAATCATATCCATCCTGTCTTAAACTTCTGTACAGGTCAGGGATGAGCGCCAGCTGCCTGTCACTTTTAAACTCTCCTTCAGCCCAAGATTTCAAATACTGACGCAAACTGTCTGCTACCTTCTTGTGAGTTTTGGGCGATGTAATAAGCTTCTTAAGGTCCTGTTCAAATTCTCGACTGGCAACCTCCAGCAGGAATTTGTTCCCACAGTTATTTACACATGCGTCAAGAAGCTGAAAAAAGTAAATGTCAGTAGATTGAAAATAATAGATTTGAATGAAATAGACAGTTATCTTACTTTATATTATATTCTTACAGTGATTGCTTGGAGAGAAACTCTCGGGTTGGAGTTGTTTATTTTTTGTTTGATTACACGTAGTCCTTCTTTGGGACCTTCGGGAGATTCTTTGATTCGATCACAAACATCCAAGATGAGAGACCAGTCTTCAACTGTATTAGAATCACTTGTGACTTTTTCTGAAAGGAAAATCATAGTTGATGAAAACAGATTAGAACTTTTATCAATTTGTGAGATTTTTTTTATCAATTTGTAAATGATTTTTAAATAATCACTATAGATACATATATATATACATTTGACATTGAAAACATTGAAACAGTACCCATTTCTGCAAGGAGGTTAAAAATATTATTTTTAAAAGATTTAAAAATAGGCACATCATACATAGATGATAATAATAATCATGATATTGATGGTCTGATAGATAATTAGTACTAATAAACATATATATATAGTCCAAATATTCACAATATTTTTGGCTTATGTTTCAAACTCAGAGTGTGAATAAAATTCAAAAGTAGAGATTTAATCCCATTTCCCCATAAAATGTTAGATAGTAAGTTTGTAACCAACTCTGGAAATTCCTCAGGCCAACAGATAAATTGTATAGGCTAAATGTAGCAGATTTATAAATTACCATGGACCATTACTGTATTTCACAATCTGCAGAACTTCAAGTACCATACTCTAGTGTCTAGCAAATCTTGCTGAAGATTTTTGCTCCAAGCCAATTTTGTGTATTAATCATTTCTTAAATTACTTAAAGCCAAAACAAAATTAGCAATTGTCATTGTATACAACACATGGAAAATATATAAGAACTGCTGGTAAAGGAGCAATTAAGCTCTGACTGAAATCATCAAAGCTATTCTTCAAGTTTCTTGGAGATTGGAGGACACTTCTAATTTCTTGGAGAACACTTTAGAAGTTCCTGAAATCTGGATTTATTACCTACCTAGTTAGAAATAACTAGGTAGGTATTTCTAACTAGGTAGGTATTTCTAACTGGGTAGATATTTCTAACTGGGTAGATATTTCTAACTGGGTAGATATTTCTAACTGGGTAGATATTTCTAACTGGGTAGATATTTCTAACTGGGTAGATATTTCTAACTGGGTAGGTATTTCTAACTGGGTAGGTATTTCTAACTGGGTAGGTATTTCTAACTGGGTAGGTATTTCTAACTGGGTAGGTATTTCTAACTGGGTAGGTATTTCTAACTGGGTAGGTATTTCTAACTGGGTAGGTATTTCTAACTGGGTAGGTATTTCTAACTGGGTAGGTATTTCTAACTGGGTAGGTATTTCTAACTGGTTAGGTATTTCTAACTGGTTAGGTATTTCTAACTGGTTAGGTATTTCTAACTGGTTAGGTATTTCTTACTGGGTAGGTATTTCTTACTGGGTAGGTATTTCTTACTGGGTAGGTATTTCTTACTGGGTAGGTATTTCTTACTGGGTAGGTATTTCTTACTGGGTAGGTATTTCTTACTGGGTAGGTATTTCTTACTGGGTAGGTATTTCTTACTGGGTAGGTATTTCTTACTGGGTAGGTATTTCTTACTGGGTAGGTATTTCTTACTGGGTAGGTATTTCTTACTGGGTAGGTATTTCTTACTGGGTAGGTATTTCTTACTGGGTAGGTATTTCTTACTGGGTAGGTATTTCTTACTGGGTAGGTATTTCTTACTGGGTAGGTATTTCTTACTGGGTAGGTATTTCTTACTGGGTAGGTATTTCTTACTGGGTAGGTATTTCTTACTGGGTAGGTATTTCTTACTGGGTAGGTATTTCTTACTGGGTAGGTATTTCTTACTGGGTAGGTATTTCTTACTGGGTAGGTATTTCTTACTGGGTAGGTATTTCTTACTGGGTAGGTATTTCTTACTGGGTAGGTATTTCTTACTGGGTATGTATTTCTTACTGGGTAGGTATTTCTTACTGGGTAGGTATTTCTTACTGGGTAGGTATTTCTTACTGGGTAGGTATTTCTTACTGGGTAGGTATTTCTTACTGGGTAGGTATTTCTTACTGGGTAGGTATTTCTTACTGGGTAGGTATTTCTTACTGGGTAGGTATTTCTTACTGGGTAGGTATTTCTTACTGGGTAGGTATTTCTTACTGGGTAGGTATTTCTTACTGGGTAGGTATTTCTTACTGGGTAGGTATTTCTTACTGGGTAGGTATTTCAAACTAGGTAGGTATTTCTAACTAGGTAGGTATTTCAAACTAGGTAGGTATTTCTAACTAGGTAGGTATTTCTAACTAGGTAGGTATTTCTAACTAGGTAGGTATTTCTAACTAGGTAGGTATTTCTAACTAGGTAGGTATTTCTAACTAGGTAGGTATTTCTAACTAGGTAGGTATTTCTAACTAGGTAGGTATTTCTAACTAGGTAGGTATTTCTAACTAGGTAGGTATTTCTAACTAGGTAGGTATTCCTAACTAGGTAGGTATTTCTAACTAGGTAGGTATTTCTAACTAGGTAGGTATTTCTAACTAGATAGGTATTTATAACTAGATATGTATTTAGAACTAGTTAGATACATATTCACAACTAGGTAGGTATTTATATTTCTAACTAGATACCTGCCTATTTCTAACTAGGTATGTTACGGTATTTATATATGGTTATTTATTTATATTTATTACTGGGTAGGTATTTTTAACTAGTAGGTATTTATAACTAGGTTGGCTACAATCAATGACGAGTTTTGCTTTACAATCATTATTCTATATTTCAATCTACCAAACTATTTTTCTGATATGAAAATTATGTATCCTAGACTTTTTTTCATGCGAATAAAATGTTCTTAGAATGTTTAAATATATAAGAAACAT
Organism: Caprella mutica; assembly: GCA_947561585.1. Lineage (NCBI taxonomy): Eukaryota > Metazoa > Arthropoda > Malacostraca > Amphipoda > Caprellidae > Caprella > Caprella mutica. The sequence goes on from CANNZV010003249.1 coordinate 20,305, forward strand.
TCGTCGAAATGTTTAGAAACTACATTGTTCAGTTTTTAATGTAACCAAATTGTTCTCTCGTAGAGATTGCTCTGTGGTAGTCGGCTGCTGTGGTCACAGCGCATTTTAAACCTTAACTCTCTTTTTTTTTCAATGGCAAAACTGATACGGTCTGTTCAGGGCAAGATATTTCAAAAACAGGTGGACAGATTTCAGAGAAACTATCAGGAGATGTTACCAGAGACTCCTTCTTGACAAAAAACATGTTAGATAACGGATACATGCAGTAGTATTTACGTAATAGGTGTTTTCAACCCTTCTTTGTTTTTGTACTAAAACTGGTACGGTCTGTTCAGGGCATGATTATTCAAAAAATGGTGGATAAAATTCAGCGAAACTGTCAGGAAATGTTATCAAGGACTCATTCTTGACAAAAAACATGTTTGGTAACCGATACATGCAGTACTGAGTACTTTTTAAATGGCAGGCGTTTTTAATGTTTTCAAGTCATTTCAGGTCTTTACCACGTGCCGAAAAAATCCACCATAAATTTCCAGTAATTTGGCTGATCCACCAACATTTTACCCATTTTTCCATTGAAAATTAATGGTAACATAGAAATAAATAGCTAAAATTACTCATTTTAACCCTAAAAAATGCAGAAATCAGTAAATTATTTTTATAAATTTTTATGTTTCAAAGTATGGACAAAGTCGCCAGTATATTCAATATTGGCGACTTTTGAGGGGTGAAATAAGTTAAAAAAAACATGTAAATAACAAGTAAATCACTCCTAAATAGTCTCAAGTGATGCACATGCATCAGAAAATAAGCTTGAGGATATTTTCAAGTGTAAAATCTTCACTAGGAAGTCAAATTTCTTCTTTAAAGTATCTTAAATGTGGCAACCCGAGTCCATTTTCTCATCAAACTGGCGACTTTCCTGCCACACTCTGAAACATGGTAAATTTTCAACTCCGCAGTGAAAACTAAAGTAAAATAAGTCATTTATGCTTCATAATTGGGCTTGTTGTGATGATGAACATCACTAATGGGAATGCATGAAGTTAGGAGTAAGTGTAACTCTGTTAGAATTTATGTTTTCCAGTCTAGGTGGAATTTACCATGAAATACAGACTGGCCAATCTGAAAGTGAAAAGTAGAGCACCAAGTAAAATAGTATGTCTCATAAACTCACCATTTGTCTCTCCAGCTCTCTCCAAAATTCAACAAATTCTCTCCAAAATGATCAAATTATCATTAATTCTCTCCAAAATAACATTGTAGCAAAGGAGAAAAATAGATCAAACTCGCCATTTGCATTTGAAGGGCTCAAAATAACTGTCAAAAACTCGCCATTAAAATGGCGAGTTTGGACATGCTTTATTACTTGGGTAGAGCAGGATTTGTGGATTAATCCTGCACCACCCAAGTCCTATTTAATTCCTATGCTACCATGTTATTTGCTGTGCCCAAATCCCAATTTCAGTACAAAATCCTGGGTCTGAGCCAAGTAATAAAGCATGTCCAAACTCGCCATTTTAATGGCGAGTTTGTGACAGTTATTTTGAGCCCTTCAATTGCAAATGGAGAGTTTTATCTATTTTTCTCCTATGCTACAATGTTATTTTGGAGAGAATTTATGATAATTTGATCATTTTGGAGAGAATTTGTTGAATTTTGGAGAGAGCTGGAGAGACAAATGGCAAGTTTATGAGACATACTATTTTACTTGGGGTCTGAGGAGACCTTCTTTTCAGCCAAGTAAAAAAGAATGTCCAAACTCGCCATTTTAATGGCGAGTTTGTGACAGTTATTTAGAGCCCTTCAAATGCAAATGGCGAGTTTTATCTATTTTTCTCCTATGCTACAATGTTATTTTGGAGAGAATTAATGAAAATTTGATCATTTTGGAGAGAATTTGTTGAATTTTGGAGAGAGCTGGAGAGACAAATGGCGAGTTTATGAGACATACTATTTTACTTGGCTTTTCAGACTGGCAGACTCCCAGACTGGGTCTGCTGTCTGGCGTTTGCAGAATATGGAACATTTTTCCAAGACTCTCTGCAGGAGTTTTTGATTGAATTTCAGAAATTGGAGATCTCTGCAGGAGATCTTGAATTAATTCCTATGTTACCGTTAATTCCAGACTGCAGGAACTGGTTAAGTGTTCTGTCTGTTCTCCAAGAAATCCTCTATTTTGACATAATTTTGTCTCCTGTTCTCAGTAAAATACATGTAAACATAGGAGGAAATTAGAGATTGTTCACACAGAAAATGTTAAAAATGTCCCATATCCTCAGTATCCTGCAGACCCAGTTGGCATTAATTTGGCTGAGGGAGATTTTGAATTAACTCCTAAGTTATCATTAATTTAAACGCGGGAGATTCTGAATCTGCTGCTGCGAGTCAAAGAGTAGCTCTCTCTCTAAAATTAAAGTCTCTGCGGGAGAAGAGACACATTTTGCAGACTGGCTGCATGACACAGTGCATATAGTCTGTGTCTGATACTTGATAAGTTGATAGTGTTCAAAATTAAGTAAATCATCATATTTTTCTCCATCTGACTAAGTTCCTATATCAATTTTTATTTCTGAAAGGGAGCTGCTAGCTTTAGTTGTCTAATTCTGGTTTATCAATTAATAGGAATAAAGAACAAAAGGCTACTTATTCAGAAACTTACCAATTCTCTGTTCAAGACCAGAATCAGAATTGCTAGAAAAGAGTCCCATCGTATTGCACAATCATACACCTATCAAATTAAAAAATAAAGCACCTACTTAGAAAAATGCAAGAATAATAAGTATTTAGCTACCTAATATTTAATAAGAAATGTCATTGATATCAATTTTGCGGAAGTAGAAAGAAGTCTCCGAGACTTGTGATCACGTAACCAAAGATTTCGAAGCTGCCATGGCGTCACGAAATTATATCAGAAGTTAAAGCAATTATATGGCACAGGTTATACACATAACAGCTGACTAACTAAATAAAGTATTGAGTCATTGTTTAAGAGGAATTCACTATCAAAATGAAAATATTGAGTAAAATCCAAAGGTATAATCCACTGACAGCTGATCAAATAAAATAAATTAATTTTTTGAAATAGGTATACTATTTCCTTTCTTGTTGATTAATCAAAAAAAGGTTATTTAATGAATAAAATGAGCTTGTTTATTATTTTGAAACAGTTTTAAGAAAATATATTCAATTATCTACTACACAACTGCAGCGCCACCTATTGAGGAAATTCACAGTTAGAGTACGCATATGATCACGTACGCATGATATATCTAGCTTTTTACTGCGTGTCTGTATGTTTTATCCTCGTTCAATTTCAGTTAGTATTAAAATATTTATATCTAATATATTACACGATGACAGGCACTCGTAGAGCCCAAATCTTCGCTGCCGCTTATAAATGGCATTGACCATCCAATAATCCTTGGGGTTATAATGACCTTTATGGCTTTATCTCTGACTTGTACGTACCAAAATCTAATAAAGTGGTTTCTAGATAATTACCAATCGGTCCACCAAATTTCAGGCAATTTGGATGATTACCATTCGAGTTATGTAATAATGACCTCGACCAAGCTTTGCCCGAATCGCTCCCAAAATATCTTACCAAACGGTTCCTGGATATTAACCAATTTTGTTTGAACACTCTTTTGAAAATAATATTATAGAACTAAGGTCTACGATCATTATTCTGCAAACCGCATACAATTCGGTTCAGTATATATTATAAAATTTGTTTTTAAAGTTTCTGAATACTCTGTGAGCAACAGTTCAGCGAATCACTAATCTGATGCTCAAGAAGAAGATTGCACACTCGTTATTTTGATTACAAATTTGAATTATATAAACAAACCATGTGTTTTCGGCCTTTATTTTAGATACTGATTGTTTCCTAAAGTATATAAATGTTTCTATTATTAGTTCATTCAATTTTATACCTTTACACGAATATTAAATGGATTTATTAAACCTAATACCTAGTTGACAATCATAACAAATGGTGTACATTCTTTTTCTTCAGGCGGAAAATTTCTTAAATTAGTAAGTCAGATGTAAAATAGGTTTTGTAGAGTTTTGAATATAAAAATCTTTAAAAGCATATAAAATTAAAAATATGCTACCAAATTCGATGTAGTTTGCAGCAAAATGATAAGAAACACTAGCTTAGTTGAATAAGGCAATAAAAATATTTGCATGGAGGGGACCTTTAAACATTTGGCTATCAAATCGATATGTGAAATAATCAGGAATGTTTTTATTTATGTTTCTTAATCACAAACATTCGAAGTGAACTCAGATAGTTAGGACTGTACTATTTGTTTAATAATCATAAATGCTAAGTTCTAAGTTGTAAAATATCAAAAATTCACAATAATCGATCGAAGTTGTTTTCATAATAAGTATAAGGTAATCTTGCCTTAAAGGTCCTGTCCAGGTTTCGGAGGAAAATTAAGTTTATTACATAATATAACTAAAGTCCTCTCAGTGCTTCAGTGTCGTTGAAAAATATATCGTTACACGTTCACACACGTCAGGCTCAGTACCGTACCGTATCTTCTCTGTGCTAAAAAAAACACTGAGCGGACACGTCACTTAGGTATGTGTGAGAACACTGAACAAGCCTTTAATTAGCACTCCATATATTCATATTTTTTATATGTTTTTGATACTCTGTGTTCAAGAATAGTACAAAACATTAATCTGACGCTGAAGAGAAAAATGTGTACACTCTAAACTTTGATTTAAATTATTTCCTGATGTATATAAACGTTTATATACCTTTCCAGGAATATTTTACATTGGATTGGTTAAAGCTTGTCGCCCACCTGATCAGAAACGACGCATCGGAACGGACACGAAGCATCAGACAAAAATCTAACCCATACATTTGAACGTGCTAACGCCCACCTGCTCGGATCGGAAACGAAACGATGTGTCGGATTGGAACGGAAACGACTCGGATATGTTTGAAAGAATATTTTTCTGATAGTTCTGATGCGTCAGAGAGATTGCGCATGCGCAGAACGGTGTATGGAGATGGAAGATTGGAATATGTAGTTGTGAACATCCTACTGCGTGATGAATATACGTTGATATTAATTCGTAATCAATTAGTTTCATTCAATTAACTTTAATGATTATAAATCAGATCATTAAAAGTTATTGGAATAAGAAGAATAACACTTTATTTACATAAATTTTATTTACTTAAATTTTATTTACATAAATTTTATTTACATAAATTTTATTTACATAAATTTTATTTACATAAATTTTATTTACATAAATTTTATTTACATAAATTTTATTTACATAAATTTTATTCACATAAATCTTAATTACATGCATTTCTGTTACATGCATTTCATTTACATACATTTCATTTACATATACATTTCATTTACATACATTTCATTTATATGCATTTCATTTACATGCATTTCATTTACATGCATTTCATTTACATGCATTTTATTTGCATACATTTGTTTATACATAATTTTTATATACATTTTTTATACGTTTCTTATATAATTTTTCAAATACAAATTTTTTCGCTTATATTTTCTCTGCGTATATTTTTTACGTATGTTGATTTCAACACATATTTTCGAACTGAAAATTAAAAAAACGAAGATGCTACCGAATTTTTTCTATCAAATACGTATCGTATAAAATAGTTGTAATGATCGATAAATTTTAACTTTTAATTGTTATATTCTTATAACTATTGTGATGTCGGCATCGTTTTCCTTCCGAAGACATCTGAACTGGTGTGCGTACGAACGTCGTGTCGTAACCGTTCTGAGACTTCGAAAGCTTCCGCGTCGTTTCCGATCCGATCAGGTGGGCGACAAGCTTAAAGGTCCTCTCCAGGCTCCGGGAAAAAAATGAGTTTATAACATAATATTATAGAACTAAGGTCTACGATCATTATTCTGCAAACCGCATACAATTCTGTTCAATATATATTTTATAATTTGTTTTTAAAGTTTTTTAATACTCTGTGAGCAACAATTGAGCGAATCACTAATCTGATGGTCAAGAAGAAGATTGTACACTCTTTGTTTTGATTACAAATTTGAATTTTATAGACAAACCATGCGTTTTCTGCCTTCATTTAAATTATTTTAGATATTAATTGTTTCCTAAGTAGGTATATAAACGTTTCTATTATAAGTTCATTCAATTTTATACCTTTACACGAAAATTAAATGGATTTATTAAACCTAATACCTAGTTAACAATCAAATCAAATGGTGTACATTCTTTTTCTTCAGGCTGAAAATTTCTTAAATTAGTAAGTCGGAAGTAAAATAGGTGTTGTAGAGTTTTGATTATAAAAATCTTTTAAACCATATAAAATTAAAAATATGCCACCAAATTCGATGAGGTTTGCAGCAAAATGATAAGAAATATTAGCCTCATTAAATAAAGCAATAAATATATTTGCTTGGAAGGGACCTTTAATGGTTATACCTACAGTCGTACCTATAGTTGACATTGAAAACAAACGGTGTACGTACAGCATTATTTTTCTTCCGAATGAAAATTACCATGACCGAAGTAAAACAGGTTTTGTAGAGTTTTTATTATAAAAATCTTTAAAAGCATATAAGATTAAAAATATGCAATCAAATTTCACGGAGTTTGCAAGAAAATGATAAGAAACATTCACTTCATTGATTAAAACAATTTAAAAAATTGCTCAGAGCATAGGGGACCTTTGATGTTACTATACCACTAACATTCACAATTTTTGTAAACTTTTATACTAGGGGGAAGTCTCCATTTATCCTTCAAAACTTTTATTATTGTGCAACTCTCCTTTCTACTAATGCATCCATGACAGAACCAATTAAAAGATAAAATTCAAATCTTTTAAACCATATAAAGTACTATGTAATTCGTTAAGTATAAATCAATCTACATTGAATCAAATATTATATCTGAAAAACTCCAATTATCGACATGTTGAAACCAAATATCGTCATTCATGTTAATACCCATTTATCGTCATGTGTCGATACATGGGTGAGTGCACCATAATATCGTCCTCAGAATAAAATTTTCATTGAACAGCTGGCAGGATTGGGGAAAATAAGGTAGATTGGGGGAAATAAGGTAGAATGGTGGAAATAAAGTAGAATGGTGGAAATAAGGTAGAATGGGGGAAATAAAGTAGAATGGGGGGAAATAAGGTAGAATGGGGGAAATAAGGTAAAATGGGGGGAAATAAGGTAGAATGGGGGAAATAAAGTAGAATGGGGGAAATAAGGTAGAATGGGGGAAATAAGGTAAAATGGGGGGAAATCAGGTAGAATGGAAGAAATCAGGTAGAATAGAAGAAATCAGGTAGAATGGGGAAAAGTTAGGGAGAATGAGAGAAAATTAGGTAGAATGGGGGGAAAATCAGATAGAATAGGGAAAATCAGGTAGAATGGGGGGAAATCAGGTAGAATGGAAGAAATTAGGTAGAATGGGAAAAAAATCAAGTAGAATGGGGGGAAATTAGGTAGAATGGGAGAAAATTAGGTAGAATGGGTGAAATCAGGTAGAATGGGGGAAAATTAGGTAAAATGGGGGGAAATCAGGTAGAATGGGAAAATTAGGTTGAATGGGTGAAAATCTGGTAGAACGTGGGGAAAGTCAGGTAGAATGGGTTAAAATCAGGTGGAATGGGTTTATTAATCAAATTAATGATTTTAATGAGGGTTTAACGTCTTTTTCGGAACATAAGGCCGTATCGCTGATGTCAAAAGGAAATTAAAAACATGGGACTCAAAGAAGTAGTCAGAAAGAAAATCAGCTTCATGAACAAAGTCACCTACCACCGTCGATGACAAAGCCCATGGATGTAGAAAAGCTACTCCGTGAATGCAGTCGCTTGCCAAGGAATGTGACAAAAATGAAATGGACACAAGCACCGGTGGCTGCACTCACGGATAGAAGAGGAAAATGAAGAGGTGATAGCAAATGAAGCCTACGAGCCTACCTAACACAAAATATAAGACCTCGTAGTTGAAGAGCATAACCCTAACTCTATCCTCTATAAAACTGCTTCTCTTCCATTCACCACCGACAGCTCCAGGATAGAGCCCCTGGGGGGAGGGGGGCGTTTTTATTAATATTTACAATAAAGTTGTTATAGAAAATAGTCAAAGCTGTATATGGGTAATATTAAATATTATTCATTCGAAAGTAACTACATATCGGATGGTTGGTCCCAAGCTCCTGAACAGTTTCTTTTCAAATACGTATATAGACTGTTTATTAATACACACAACTCACTAATATTCATCCTCGTAAATTTTTCAATAAGCCAAATAATATACATTTTCATAGTTACCTTACACATACATACCTTCCCCAATTAGTAATATTTCCACAATTATTTATATACAGTAAAGTTTTTTTGTCTTTATCATATCGTGAACTTCCAGTAATTGCGAGTTGCAAAACATAAGAATTTTCTTTTTTGCAGGAAAATGTGTTTTTATTGAGGTTTTATCACCTAACAACTGACACCACCAGGGGCTCTGTATCCAGAAGCTGTCTGCTGTCTCTGGGCCCGAACTGTTGTAATTTGGATTATGAATTGTCTTTTCCCCTTTTTATCCAATTGAATTTATCCAGGAAGGAAGCTCTTCCTGGTCTGGTCCATTTATGTCTAAGGTGACAAAGTTTGCTGGAAATAAACCTTCACCAACTTGGTTACTTCCTTTCCACCAGTTTGCATCACTGCTGTCAAGAACCACGACTGAAAAGAAAATCAAGATTAGAGGGAATTAGAAACGCGAGAGAATTTGTATTCAATTGAAATAGCTAATGAAAACCATATCTACATAAGGTTAGTTATATATTATTAGTCAGTTTCACATCTTCAGTCATATAAGATAATAGCTATATAACATTATTAATTTATTATTTCTGTTTTTATTGGTATCCATGAGCCCTGCAGATATCATGGATAGCTGTCATTCTACCAATAAAAATTAAATAATAATAATTACTATAGCTATCTATTTAACTTATATGACCAAAGATGTGAAGTAGACCAATAATTCGCAACCTACCCTAATCTGGCTAATCATACTCACTGAGTTCTCCCGCTTTGAAGGTGAGTTCATTGTCTCCCACTGCCTCGAAATCATAAAGAACTCTCGCCTTCTTCACGTCAGAGGAAGATGCTCCAGTTTCTTTTGGCTCTGAGAGACTTAGGGCTGAGTCAAAGTTTGTAGTTAAATCACTACTCAGGTCACTGTTCAAGGAATAACAATAATAAGCTTTATTGAATAAAATAATTTATAAACAATTACACATCAAGTACTATTTTAGTAACAGATTGATCATAATAATTATTATAATGATAAAGTTTGAAAAATATTCAAGCCAATATGAAATTATCCATTGTAGGAAAAGGATTAGAGGAATGAGAACAATATCATTATACATAGAAACAAATTTATTACAGCTATCAAGCATGATAATGAGTTAATGACTATCTACCTGTTTAGGTGTTTTAAGCTGATTATTTATATCATGAATTTACCATATACTCATGGTGATAGCTATCAAAAGGAAACCTTCCTAGTGATGGGATGGAAAACTTTGATAATTATAGCTCTACCTAGCTATACAAATTAAAGCTACTAGCTATATCAAAGAGAATGCTACTCACCCATAAAGAGATTTACTGGCTGTGTTAGAGCTGTAAGAGGTGTTAGTAGGTTGCTTTGCAGATTGAAGAGAGAGAGCAATGGCCTGAGCAATGTCATCTTCTTCTTGTTTGTTATTCACAACATTGGGGTCATTGCTGTACTCAACTGTTTTCTTCTTTGACTGAGATTAAGAAAATGTTCTAGGATAATAAGAAGAACATACAGGAAACAATTCTAAAGGAAGAGTCAATAACTAGCTATAGCTAATGATTAAATAAATAACAATTAGAGAGAAATGAACAATGCTTCATAAGTCTCTACCACAATAAATTAGAATGTAAGATTTCTCACACTGCTTTTAGAAGAATTGAAATCATATCCATCCTGTCTTAAACTTCTGTACAGGTCAGGGATGAGCGCCAACTGCCTGTCACTTTTAAACTCTCCTTCAGCCCAAGATTTCAAATACTGACGCAAACTGTCTGCTACCTTCTTGTGAGTTTTGGGCGATGTAATAAGCTTCTTAAGGTCCTGTTCAAATTCTCGACTGGCAACCTCCAGCAGGAATTTGTTCCCACAGTTATTTACACATGCGTCAAGAAGCTGAAAAAAGTAGATGTCAGTAGATTGAAAATAATAGATTTGAATGAAATAAGACAGTTATCTTACTTTATATTATATTCTTACAGTGATTGCTTGGAGAGAAACTCTCGGGTTGGAGTTGTTTATTTTTTGTTTGATTACACGTAGTCCTTCTTTGGGACCTTCGGGAGATTCTTTGATTCGATCACAAACATCCAAGATGAGAGACCAGTCTTCAACTGTATTAGAATCACTTGTGACTTTATCTGAAAGGAAAATCATAGTTGATGAAAACAGATTAGAACTTTTATCAATTTGTGAATGATTTTTTATATCAATTTGTGAATGATTTTTTTATCAATTTGTGAATGATTTTTTTTATCAATTTGTGAATGATTTTTTTATCAATTTGTGAATGATTTTTTTTATCAATTTGTGAATGATTTTTTATATCAATTTGTGAATGATTTTTTTATCAATTTGTGAATGATTTTTTATATCAATTTGTGAATGATTTTTTATATCAATTTGTGAATGATTTTTTTATCAATTTGTGAATGATTTTTTTTATCAATTTGTGAATGATTTTTTTATCAATTTGTGAATGATTTTTAAATAATCACTATAGATACATATATATATATATAAATTTGACATTGAAAACATTGAAACAGTACCCATTTCTGCAAGGAGGTTAAAAATATTATTTTTAAAAGATTTAAAAATAGGCACATCATACATAGATGATAATAATAATCATGATATTGATGGTCTGATAGATAATTAGTACTAATAAACATATATATATAGTCCAAATATTCACAATATTTTTGGCTTATGTTTCAAACTCAAAGTGTGAGTAAAATTCAAAAGTAGAGATTTAATCCCATTTCCTCATAAAATGTTAGATAGTAAGTTTGTAACCAACTCTGGAAAATTCCTCAGGCCAACAGATAAATTGTATAGGCTAAATGTAGCAGATTTATAAATTACCATGGACCATTACTGTATTTCACAATCTGCAGAACTTCAAGTACCATACTCTAGTGTCTAGCAAATCTTGCTGAAGATTTTTGCTCCAAGCCAATTTTGTGTATTAATCATTTCTTAAATTACTTAAAGCCAAAACAAAATTAGCAATTGTCATTGTAACACATGGAAAATATATAAGAACTGCTGGTAAAGGAGCACTTAAGCTCTGACTGAAATCATCAAAGCTATTCTTCAAGTTTCTTGGAGATTGGAGGACACTTCTAATTTCTTGGAGAACACTTTAGAAGTTCCTGAAATCTGGATCTATTACCTACCTAGTTAGAAATAACTAGGTATTTCTAACTGGGTAGGTATTTCTAACTGGGTAGGTATTTCTAACTGGGTAGGTATTTCTAACTGGGTAGGTATTTCTAACTGGGTAGGTATTTCTAACTGGGTAGGTATTTCTAACTGGGTAGGTATTTCTAACTGGGTAGGTATTTCTAACTGGGTAGGTATTTCTAACTGGGTAGGTATTTCTAACTGGGTAGGTATTTCTAACTGGGTAGGTATTTCTAACTGGGTAGGTATTTCTAACTGGGTAGGTATTTCTAACTGGGTAGGTATTTCTAACTGGGTAGGTATTTCTAACTGGGTAGGTATTTCTAACTGGGTAGATATTTCTAACTGGGTAGATATTTCTAACTGGGTAGATATTTCTAACTGGGTAGATATTTCTAACTGGGTAGATATTTCTAACTGGGTAGATATTTCTAACTGGGTAGATATTTCTAACTGGGTAGGTATTTCTAACTGGGTAGGTATTTCTAACTGGGTAGGTATTTCTAACTGGGTAGGTATTTCTAACTGGGTAGGTATTTCTAACTGGGTAGGTATTTCTAACTGGGTAGGTATTTCTAACTGGGTAGGTATTTCTAACTGGGTAGGTATTTCTAACTGGGTAGGTATTTCTAACTGGGTAGGTATTTCTAACTGGGTAGGTATTTCTAACTGGGTAGGTATTTCTAACTGGGTAGGTATTTCTAACTGGGTAGGTATTTCTAACTGGGTAGGTATTTCTAACTGGGTAGGTATTTCTAACTGGGTAGGTATTTCTAACTGGGTAGGTATTTCTAACTGGGTAGATATTTCTAACTGGGTAGATATTTCTAACTGGGTAGATATTTCTAACTGGGTAGATATTTCTAACTGGGTAGATATTTCTAACTGGGTAGATATTTCTAACTGGGTAGATATTTCTAACTGGGTAGATATTTCTAACTGGGTAGATATTTCTAACTGGGTAGGTATTTCTAACAGGGTAGGTATTTCTAACTGGGTAGGTATTTCTAACTGGGTAGGTATTTCTAACTGGGTAGGTATTTCTAACTGGGTAGGTATTTCTAACTGGGTAGGTATTTCTAACTGGGTAGGTATTTCTAACTGGGTAGGTATTTCTAACTGGGTAGGTATTTCTAACTGGGTAGGTATTTCTAACTGGGTAGGTATTTCTAACTGGGTAGGTATTTCTAACTGGGTAGGTATTTCTAACTGGGTAGGTATTTCTAACTGGGTAGGTATTTCTAACTGGGTAGGTATTTCTAACTGGGTAGGTATTTCTAACTGGGTAGGTATTTCTAACTGGGTAGGTATTTCTAACTGGGTAGGTATTTCTAACTGGGTAGGTATTTCTAACTGGGTAGGTATTTCTAACTGGGTAGGTATTTCTAACTGGGTAGGTATTTCTAACTGGGTAGGTATTTCTAACTGGGTAGGTATTTCTAACTGGGTAGGTATTTCTAACTGGGTAGGTATTTCTAACTGGGTAGGTATTTCTAACTGGGTAGGTATTTCTAACTGGGTAGGTATTTCTAACTGGGTAGGTTTTTCTAACTGGGTAGGTTTTTCTAACTGGGTAGGTTTTTCTTACTGGGTAGGTATTTCTTACTGGGTAGGTATTTCTTACTGGGTAGGTATTTCTTACTGGGTAGGTATTTCTTACTGGGTAGGTATTTCTTACTGGGTAGGTATTTCTTACTGGGTAGGTATTTCTTACTGGGTAGGTATTTCTTACTGGGTAGGTATTTCTTACTGGGTAGGTATTTCTTACTGGGTAGGTATTTCTTACTGGGTAGGTATTTCTTACTGGGTAGGTATTTCTTACTGGGTAGGTATTTCTTACTGGGTAGGTATTTCTTACTGGGTAGGTATTTCTTACTGGGTAGGTATTTCTTACTGGGTAGGTATTTCTTACTGGGTAGGCATTTCTTACTGGGTAGGCATTTCTTACTGGGTAGGTATTTCCAACTAGGTAGGTATTTCCAACTAGGTAGGTATTTCCAACTAGGTAGGTATTTCCAACTAGGTAGGTATTTCCAACTAGGTAGGTATTTCTAACTAGGTAGGTATTTCTAACTAGGTAGGTATTTCTAACTAGGTAGGTATTTCTAACTAGGTAGGTATTTCTAACTAGGTAGATATTTCTAACAAGGTAGATATTTCTAACTAGGTAGATATTTCTAACTAGGTAGATATTTCTAACTAGGTAGGTATTTCTAACTAGGTAGGTATTTCTAACTAGGTAGATATTTCTAACAAGGTAGATATTTCTAACTAGGTAGATATTTCTAACTAGGTAGATATTTCTAACTAGGTAGGTATTTCTAACTAGGTAGGTATTTCCAACTAGGTAGGTATTTCCAACTAGGTAGGTATTTCCAACTAGGTAGGTATTTCCAACTAGGTAGGTATTTCCAACTAGGTAGGTATTTCCAACTAGGTAGGTATTTCCAACTAGGTAGGTATTTCCAACTAGGTAGGTATTTCCAACTAGGTAGGTATTTCCAACTAGGTAAGTATTTCCAACTAGGTAAGTATTTCCAACTAGGTAAGTATTTCCAACTAGGTAAGTATTTCCAACTAGGTAAGTATTTCCAACTAGGTAGGTATTTCCAACTAGGTAGGTATTTCCAACTAGGTAGGTATTTCCAACTAGGTAGGTATTTCCAACTAGGTAGGTATTTCTAACTAGGTAGGTATTTCTAACTAGGTAGGTATTTCTAACTAGGTAGATATTTCTAACTAGGTAGATATTTCTAACTAGGTAGATATTTCTAACTAGGTAGATATTTCTAACTAGGTAGATATTTCTAACTAGGTAGATATTTCTAACTAGGTAGGTATTTCTAACTAGGTAGGTATTTCTAACTAGGTAGGTATTTCTAACTAGGTAGGTATTTCTAACTAGGTAGGTATTTCTAACTAGGTAGGTATTTCTAACTAGGTAGGTATTTCTAACTAGGTATGTATTCAGAACTAGATATGTATTTAGAACTAGTTAGATACGTATTCACAACTAGGTAGGTATTTATATTTCTAACTAGATACCTGCCTATTTCTAACTAGGTATGTTACGGTATTTATATATGGTTATTTATTTATATTTATTACTGGGTAGGTATTTTTAACTAGTAGGTATTTATAACTAGGTTGGCTACAATCAATGACGAGTTTTGCTTTACAATCATTATTCTATATTTCAATCTACCAAACTATTTTTCTGATATGAAAATTATGTATCCTAGACTTTTTTTCATGCGAATAAAATGTTCTTAGAATGTTTAAATATGTAAGAAACATTCCTCGAAATGTTTAGAAACTACATTGTTCAGTTTTTAATGTAACTAAATTGTTCTCTCGTAGACATTGCTCTGTGGTAGTCGGCTGCTGTGGTCACAGCGCATTTTAAACTCTAACTCTCTTTTTTTTTCAATGGCAAAACTGATACGGTCTGTTCAGGGCAAGATATTTCAAAAACAGGTGGACAGATTTCAGAGAAACTATCAGGAGATGTTACCAGAGACTCCTTCTTGACAAAAAACATGTTAGATAACAGATACATGCAGTAGTATTTACGTACTAGGTGTTTTCAACCCTTCTTTGTTTTTGTACTAAAACTGGTACGGTCTGTTCAGGGCATGATTATTCAAAAAATGGTGGATAAAATTCAGCGAAACTGTCAGGAAATGTTATCAAGGACTCATTCTTGACAAAAAACATGTTTGGTAATCGATACATGCAGTACTGAGTACTTTTTAAATGGCAGGCGTTTTTAATGTTTTCAAGTCATTTCAGGTCTTTACCACGTGCCGAAAAAATCCACTATAAATTTCCAGTAATTTGGCTGATCCACCAACATTTCACCCATTTTTCCACCGAAAATTAATGGTAACATAGGAATAAATAGCTAAAATTACTCATTTTAACTCTAAAAAATGCAGAAATCAGTAAATTATTTTATAAATTTTCCATGTTTCAAAGTATGGACAAAGTCGCCAGTATATTCAATATTGGCGACTTTTGAGGGGTGAAATAAGTTAAAAAAACATGTAAATAGCAAGTAAATCACTCCTAAATAGTCTCAAGTGATGCACATGCATCAGAAAATAAGCTTGAGGATATATTTCAAGTGTAAAATCTTCACTAGGAAGTCAAATTTCTTCTTTAAAGTATCTTAAATGTGGCAACCTGAGTCCATTTTCTCATCAAACTGGCGACTTTCCTGCCACACTTTGAAACATGGTAATTTTTCAACTCCGCAGCAGTGAAAACTAAAGTAAAATAAGTCATTTATGCTTCATAATTGGGCTTGTTGTGATGATGAACATCACTAATGGGAATGCATGAAGTTAGGAGTAACCCAAGTAAAATAGTATGTCTCATAAACTAGCCATTTGTCTCTCCAGCTCTCTCCAAAATTCAGCAAATTCTTTCCAAAATGATCAAATTATCATTAATTCTCTCCAAAATAACATTGTAGCATAGGAGAAAAATAGATAAAACTCGCCATTTACAATTAAAGGGCTCAAAATAACTGTCACAAACTCACCATTAAAATGGCGAGTTTGGACATGCTTTATTACTTGGGGAGTAACTCTGTTAGAATTTATGTTTTCCAGTCTAGGTGGAATTTACCATGAAATACAGACTGGCCAATCTGAAATTGAAAAGTAGAGCAGGATTTGTGGATTAATCCTGCGCCCAAGTCCTATTTAATTTCTATGCTACCATGTTATTTGCTGTGCCCAAATCCCAATTTCAGTACAAAATCCTGGGTCTGAGGAGACCTTCTTTTCAGACTGGCAGACTCCCAGACTGGGTCTGCTGTCTGCAGAATATGGAATATTTTTCCAAGACTCTCTGCAGGAGTTTTTGATTGAATTTCAGAAATTGGAGATCTCTCCAGGAGATCTTGAATTAATTTCTATGTTACTGTTAATTCCAGACTGCAGGAACTGGTTAAGTGTTCTGTCTGTTCTCCAAGAAATCCTCTATTTTGACATAATTTTGTCTCCAGTTCTCAGTAAAATACATGTAAACATAGGAGGAAATTAGAGATTGTTCACACAGAAAATGTTAAAAATGTCCCATATCCTCAGTATCCTGCAGACCCAGTTGGCATTAATTTGGCTGAGGGAGATTTTGAATTAACTCCTATGTTATCATTAATTTAAATGCGGGAGATTCTGAATCTGCTGCTGCGCCAGTCTGTATTTCGTGGTAAATTCCACCGACATGTCGGTGGAAATTCCAGTCTGTATTTCGTGGTAAATTCCACGGTTCCACCGACATCTCTGTGGAATTTTTTCACCTTTGAATATAATATTCTGGCAAAGTCGGTGGATTTTTAGCTATTTATTCCTATGTTACCATTAATTTTCGGTGGATAAATTGGGAAAATGTTGGTGGATCAGCAAAAATACTGGAAATTTATGGTGGATTTTTTCAGCTTTTTGAGAAGGTCAGTGGGATTTTGTGCACCAAATACAGACTGGGGTGGAATTTTTCTCCATTGAAAATAATATTCTGACAAAGTCGGTGGACTCATTGTTATCCAGGGTGGAAAGTTGGGCACAAAACCATGTTATCTCGCGGGTGCAAAAATTTCTGAAATTAGTGGATTTTTGTAATATGCGGGAGCTAATTGCCAGCCCAAGGAAGCCACATGCTGCCCGCGGGGCCCGCCCGGCTCGGGCGCGTGAGTAGAAATTCCATGCGGGCAGGCGGCAGCGCGATATGCTGCCTGCGTGTGACGTCACAAATCATAATAATCCATGTATTGTTTGAGAATCTAAAATGCCATGTCAGGTATACTTCAGAAACCACCACAATAGGTTTCATAAATGGAAACATTATTATAGATTCATAGATTTAGTAAAAGCTATAAAATATAATTATGATTATATTAAATTGTAATGGACTATAGTCCATAAAAGTTATTTTACTTTTAACACCGCAGAAAGAGTTTAAGGTTCAGATACAATACACTACGACTACGTGACTACATAATGAAATACCTATAGGAATTAGCGAATTACTTGTATATTTTAAATTAGTAATTACTAATGCTATAATAATTATTAGATTCTATAACGATTAGCTATAGTCTACAATAAGCATAATGAAACCCCAATAATATCTGATACAATGAGAACTGCTCGCAGTATACATTATATGATTATTTCAATGATTTCATATACAATATCTATTTGTCGAAGTATTCAACTATATTTCGATCAATGGTATCAGATACTATATATATTTGTCGAAATATTCATCAATATTTCAATCAATGGTATCAGATACTATAATTATTTGTCGAAATATTCATCAATATTTCGATCTATGGTATCAGATACTATAATTATTTGTCGAAATATTCATCGATATTTCAATCAATGGTATCTATCAGATACTATAATTATTTGTCGAAATAGTCATCAATATTTCAATCAATAGTATCAGATACTATAATTATTTGTCGAAATAGTCATCAATATTTCAATCAATAGTATCAGATCCTATAATTATTTGTCGCAGTATACAATATTTCAATCAATATGGTATCAGATACAATAGCAGTTATTGTGAATATAACAGATATACAATGAAAATCAGCATCAGTATAGCAGTTATTGTGAATGTACCAGATCAAAAGCAATCGTATATACAAAAATAATCTCTAACGAAGAATATAATTTTGTTATAATATTCTGCATTTTACGTCATTTCAATTGTACGAGATAGTAGATACTATAGATACAATGATTACTGTTCACAT
Source organism: Caprella mutica (assembly GCA_947561585.1). NCBI lineage: Eukaryota > Metazoa > Arthropoda > Malacostraca > Amphipoda > Caprellidae > Caprella > Caprella mutica. The sequence goes on from CANNZV010003249.1 coordinate 38,641, forward strand.
TTTTCATTATTTCAATGGTACAGTGGGGGGGAGGGGGGTATTATTTAACATTCTAACAGAAATGGATGCATTCTTTTTTCACTTTTCTTGTGAAAAAATTATTCGTACATATAAAAAATTATTTTACTCCATTAGTATGTATTTATATATCTTTTATTGAATTAAACTGCTATACCATGGAGTATATCCCTGTATGTCTTAATTAATTATTTGCACATATAAAGTTATAATTTATCCCATTTGTATTGATATTGGTTGGTGCTCTTTTCACAATTTGCTTTTTCAAATATCGTAAACTTATTTGTAAGAAGTATAGCTTTCAAATAATCACAAATTAATTGTGATCTTATATGAATATCGGAATTGACTCTTACTATTTTATATATCTCTGTTAATTACTTAAGTGATAGATGATTCTTATGGTAGCTAAATAGCTTCTACAGGTGAATTCACTGCAGAGAAGTTGAAGAACTGCTGTGGTGCTACTGACAGGTGAGTACAACAACGTGTGCTGTGCAGAGACTTTCATCTGTTGGGAGAGGAGACTGCATATCCTGAGTCATCGACTGACAAGCACACATTTTGTATTTGCGAATATTTATTAATTTATTAGACCAATAAGAAAAGATTTGCATTAAATAGTGTTGTGAATACAAGACATTTTGAACTAAGTCTAATAATTGAAGAAAAAGTAAATATCTATTATATTTTATAACTGAAAACACTAATCGTTGTTTCTAGTTATATATGATATATCTAACGTCATGTTGTACTATCACTATATATATAACTAGATAGAGATATATCGATGTAACTGGATAGAGATACATTGATGTTGTTATCGGATATATAATTTGATTTATGTAATATTTATATATAATATTTTATGTACTATCAAATATTGCTTAGTAAGAATTGGTATCAAAATAACAAATACTCAGTTTACAATTCTTCTTCAATAACTTAATCACCCCTCATAAGAAGTTTCCTTATTTTTATTTGTCTGTTGTCCGGTTCTATATTTTCAATCATAAAAATATTTTAACTAAGTGAGTTCCATAACTCACCCAGCTAAAATTCTTTGATGGGAAATGTGAAATTGTTCGATAACTTGGAATTCACGCGGTTAAAATATTTTCATGGTAGAAATATGGTTCGAACAGTTCAGTAACTTGGAATTCACACAATTAAAATTTTATGATAGAAAATATTATATTTTCGATCATAAAATTCATCTGGGTGAGTTCCAAGTTATCGAACAATTTCATATTTTTGAACATAAGATTAAAGATTTTAACTAGGCGAGTTTATTAAACATTAATGAAATTTTATTGATTAAACATTAAAAATTTCAAACAAAAATATAAAACAATATTGGAATATACTAGGGTAAATTCCGAATTATTGGTCTGTACACCGTTTGCGGTCATGTGAATAAAAACAAAATTAAAAGTATTATTATTACAGAGTGCTATGTAATACTTCTGCAAACCCGGGTTGGTTGTTCTTACTCTACCAATCCTAGTGAAATAATTATTTTTATATTGTTTCACCTTATATGACCGAAAATGTGGAACTGACCGATAATTAAGTACTTACCCTAACTAAATTATCCACCTTCGTAGAAAACTAATTTACCAGAACGAGAATTGCTTTGAATATTATCAAAGTTGGAATGTAATGTGTAATGAATCTGAAAATTGTATAAATTAGGATCAAAATATTTTTTTATGCCTACGTAAAACTCATGTGTAATAAGCCAGTAACACTATATAGTCTATAATCAATTCATATAAAAGGTTCGCTAGTTGTTTTGATTTCCGGTGTTCGAACTTGAGCTAACATTCAAAATAAATAGCTAGGTAAGTAGGTAGCATTATTTTCATTAGATTCAAAACTAGCAACGTTTATTTATAATGATTATAAAAATAATCAAAAACGTATAGACAGAGAGTAAAAGGATGACAATTGAAATAATAAAATAATTCTTTTAATAATTAGAAAAAAACTGGCAAAAGGACAGTAATTTTATCACTGACACAGAGTTTGATTGTAAGACGGCACAATCCAATTTTAAATTTCATTTCAATTCAGTTGACTTACTGTCATGAGAGGTTGTGTGGTGTCTGATTGTTTATGAGTTATGACTTTAACTTGGTATTTTGAGAAGTTGGGTCCCTAACAGGCTAACTGTCTTACCAAGTTAAAAATTAGCTTTAAGTTATATTTGATTGAGAGGGAGAGGGACGTGCGCGTTTGATCTAGATTGTCTTTCATCATTGCGGGCGCTATAAATAAGGAGGGCGGGTCACTGGTCAGGGTGCGGGCGGTAGAATAACTCTTGCGGGAGGTAACTTCCAAATATTCTAGTGCGTGCGGGCGCAAACACTATGTGGTCGGGAGCTGTTTGCCCAATTGTTCATACTGGATTGTTATTTATTCCTATGTTACCATTAATTTTCGGTGGAGAAATGGGTAAAATGTTGGTGGATCAGACAAATTACTGGAAATTTATGGTGGATTTTTTCAGCTATTTTAAAAAGTCAGTGGAATTTTGTGCACCAAATACAGACTGGCTGCTGCGAGTCCAGTCTGCAGAAACTGGTAAAGTGTTCGTAGAGATCTCTTATTCTGTTCGTAGCAAAATTAATGTAAATATAGGGATTAATTCAGAAGTGTTCGTAGCAAAATTAATGCAAATATAGGAATTAATTCAAAATTGTTCGGAGAGATTATCCCAAATATCTCACATATTCTGCAGACTGGCTGCGAGTCAAAGAGTAGCTCTCTCTAAAATTAAAGTCTCTGCGGGAGAAGAGACACATTCTGCAGACTGGCTGCATGACACAGTGACCGTATAGTCTGTGTCTGATACTTGATAAGTTGATAGTGTTCAAAATTAAGTAAATCATCATATTTTTCTCCATCTGACTAAGTTCCTATATCAATTTTTATTTCTGAAAGGGAGCTGCTAGCTTTAGTTGTCTAATTCTGGTTTATCAATTAATAGGAATAAAGAAAAAAAAGGCTACTTATTCAGAAACTTACCAATTCTCGGTTCAAGACCAGAATCAGAATTGCTAGAAAAGAGTCCCATCGTATTGCACAATCATACACCTATCAAATTAAAAAATAAAGCACCTACTTAGAAAAATGCAAGAATAATAAGTATTTAGCTACCTAATATTTAATAAGAAATGTCATTGATATCAATTTTGCGGAAGTAGAAAGAAGTCTCCGAGACTTGTGATCACGTAACCAAAGATTTCGAAGCTGCCATGGCGTCACGAAATTATATCAGAAGTTAAGGCAATTATATGGCACAGGTTATACACATAACAGCTGACTAACTAAATAAAGTATTGAGTCATTGTTTAAGAGGAATTCACTATCAAATTGAAAATATTGAGTAAAATCCAAAGGTATAATCCACTGACAGCTGATCAAATAAAATAAATTAATTTTTTGAAATAGGTATACCATTTCCTTTCTTGTTGATTAATCAAAAAAAGGTTATTTAATGAATAAAATGAGCTTGTTTATTATTTTGAAACAGTTTTAAGAAAATATATTCAATTATCTACTACAAAACTGCAGCGCCACCTATTGAGGAAATTCACAGTTAGAGTACGCATATGATCACGTACGCATGATATATCTAGCTTTTTACTGCGTGTCTGTATGTTTTATCCTCGTTCTATTTCAGTTAGTATTAAAGGTCCTCTCCAGGCTCCGTGAAAAAAATGAGTTTATTACATAATATTATAGAACTAAGGTCTACGATCATTATTCCGCAAACCGCATACAATTCGGTTCAGTATATATTTTATTATTTGCTTTTAAAGTTTTTTAACACTCTGTGAGCAACAATAGAGCGAATCTCCAACCTGACGCTGAGAAAGAAGATTGTACACTCTTTGTTTTGATTTTAAATTTAGATTTTTAAACAAACAATGCGTTTTTGGCCTTCTTTTAAGATAATAATTGTTTCTAAAAGTATATAAACGTTTCTATAATAAGTTTATTCAAATTTAAACCTTTAAACGAATAATAAATAGATTTATTAAACCAAATACCTAGTTGACAATCAAAACAAATGGTGTACATTCTTCTTCTTCAGACTGAAAACTAGATAGTCGGAAGTAAAGTAGGTTTTGTAGAGTTTGGATTATAAAAATCTTCAAAAGCATATAAAATTAAAAATATGCTATCAAATTTTATGAAGTTTGCAGTAAAATGATAAGAAACATTAGCCTCGTTGATTTAACCTTGGAGGGGACCTTTAAAATATTTATATCTAATATTTTACACGACGACAGGCACTCGTAGAGCCCAAATCTTCGCTGCCGCTTATAAATGGCATTGACCATCCAATAATCCTTGGGGTTATAATGACCTTTATGGCTTTATCTCTGACTTGTACGTACCAAAATCTAATAAAGTGGTTTCTAGATAATTACCAATCGGTCCACCAAATTTCAGGCAATTTGGATGATTACCATTCGAGTTATGTAATAATGACCTCGACCAAGCTTTGCCCGAATCGCTCCCAAAATATCTTACCAAACGGTTCCTGGATATTAACCAATTTTGTTTGAACACTCTTTTGAATACTCAATCTTAAAGGTCCTCTCCAGGCTCTGGGAAAAAAATGAGTTTATAAAATAATATTATAGAACTAAGGTCTACGATCATTATTCTGCAAACCGCATACAATTCGGTTCAGTATATATTATAAAATTTGTTTTTAAAGTTTCTGAATACTCTGTGAGCAACAGTTCAGCGAATCACTAATCTGATGCTCAAGAAGAAGATTGCACACTCGTTATTTTGATTACAAATTTGAATTATATAAACAAACCATGTGTTTTCGGCCTTTATTTTAGATACTGATTGTTTCCTAAAGTATATAAATGTTTCTATTATTAGTTCATTCAATTTTATACCTTTACACGAATATTAAATGGATTTATTAAACCTAATACCTAGTTGACAATCATAACAAATGGTGCACATTCTTTTTCTTCAGGCGGAAAATTTCTTAAATTAGTAAGTCAGATGTAAAATTGGTTTTGTAGAGTTTTGAATATAAAAATCTTTAAAAGCATATAAAATTAAAAATATGCTACCAAATTCGATGTAGTTTGCAGCAAAATGATAAGAAACATTAGCTTAGTTGAATAAGGCAATAAAAATATTTGCATGGAGGGGACCTTTAAACATTTGGCTATCAAATCGATATGTGAAATAATCAGGAATGTTTTTATTTATGTTTCTTAATCACAAACATTCGTAGAGAACTCAGATAGTTAGGACTGTACTATTTGTTTAATAATCATAAATGCTAAGTTCTAAGTTGTAAAATATCAAAAATTCACAATAATCGATCGAAGTTGTTTTCATAATAAGTATAAGGTAATCTTGCCTTAAAGGTCCTGTCCAGGTTTCGGAGGAAAATTAAGTTTATTACATATAATATAACTAAAGTCCTCTCAGTGCTTCAGTGTCGTTGAAAAATATATCGTTACACTTTCACACACGTCAGGCTCAGTACCGTACCGTATCTTCTCTGTGCTAAAAAAAACACTGAGCGGACACGTCACTTAGGTATGTGTGAGAACACTGAACAAGCCTTTAATTAGCAATCCATATATTCATATTTTTTATATGTTTTTGATACTCTGTGTTCAAGAATAGTACAAAACATTAATCTGACGCTGAAGAGAAAAATGTGTACACTCTAAACTTTGATTTAAATTATTTCCTGATGTATATAAACGTTTATATACCTTTCCAGGAATATTATACATTGGATTGGTTAAAGGTCCTCTCCAGGCTCCGGGAAAAAAATGAGTTTATAACATAATATTATAGAACTAAGGTCTACGATCATTATTCTGCAAACCGCATACAATTCTGTTCAATATATATTTTATAATTTGTTTTTAAAGTTTTTTAATACTCTGTGAGCAACAATTGAGCGAATCACTAATCTGATGTTCAAGAAGAAGATTGTACACTCTTTGTTTTGATTACAAATTTTAATTTTACAGACAAACCATGCGTTTTCTGCCTTCATTTAAATTATTTTAGATATTAATTGCTTCCTAAGTAGGTATATAAACGTTTCTATTATAAGTTCATTCAATTTTATACCTTTACACGAAAATTAAATGGATTTATTAAACCTAATACCTAGTTGACAATCAAATCAAATGGTGTACATTCTTTTTCTTCAGGCTGAAAATTTCTTAAATTAGTAAGTCGGAAGTAAAATAGGTGTTGTAGAGTTTTGATTATAAAAATCTTTTAAACCATATAAAATTAAAAATATGCCACCAAATTCGATGAGGTTTGCAGCAAAATGATAAGAAATATTAGCCTCGTTAAATAAAGCAATAAATATATTTGCTTGGAAGGGACCTTTAATGGTTATACCTACGGTCGTACCTATAGTTGACATTGAAAACAAACGGTGTACGTACAGCATTATTTTTCTTCTGACTGAAAATTACCATGACGGAAGTAAAACAGGTTTTGTAGAGTTTTTTATTATAAAAATCTTTAAAAGCATATAAGATTAAGAATATGCAATCAAATTTCACGGAGTTTGCAAGAAAATGATAAGAAACATTCACTTCATTGATTAAAACAATTTAAAAAATTGCTCAGAGCATAGGGGACCTTGATGTTACTATACCACTAACATTCACAATTTTTGTAAACTTTTATACTAGGGGGAAGTCTCCATTTATCCTTCAAAACTTTTATTATTGTGCAACTCTCCTCTCTACTAATGCATCCATGACAGAACCAATTAAAAGATAAAATTCAAATCTTTTAAACCATATAAAGTACTATGTAATTCGTTTAGTATAAATCAATCTACATTGAATCAAATATTATATCTGAAAAACTCCAATTATCGACATGTTGAAACCAAATATCGTCATTTATGTTAATACCCATTTATCGTCATGTGTCGATACATGGGTGAATGCACCATAATATCGTCCTCAGAATAAAATTTTCATTGAACAGCTGGCAGGATTGGGGAAAATAAGGTAGAATGGGGGAAATAAGGTAGAATGGTGGAAATAAAGTAGAATGGGGGGAAATAATTTAGAATGGGGGGGAAATAAGGTAAAATGGGGGAAATAAGGTAGAATGGGGGAAATAAAGTAGAATGGGGGAAATAAGGTAGAATGGGGGAAATCAGGTAGAATGGAAGAAATCAGGTAGAATGGAAGAAATCAGGTAGAATGGGGAAAAATTAGGGAGAATGAGAGAAAATTAGGTAGAATGGGGGGAAAATCAGATAGAATAGGGAAAATCAGGTAGAATGGGGGGGAAATCAGGTAGAATGGAAGAAATTAGGTAGAATGGGAAAAAAATCAAGTAGAATGGGGGGAAATTAGGTAGAATGGGAGAAAATTAGGTAGAATGGGTGAAATCAGGTAGAATGGGGGAAAATTAGGTAAAATGGGGGGAAATCAGGTAGAATGGGAAAATTAGGTTGAATGGGTGAAAATCTGGTAGAACGTGGGGAAAGTCAGGTAGAATGGGTTAAAATCAGGTGGAATGGGTTTATTAATCAAATTAATGATTTTAATGAGGGTTTAACGTCTTTTTCGGAACATAAGGCCGTATCGCTGATGTCAAAAGGAAATTAAAAACATGGGACTCAAAGAAGTAGTCAGAAAGAAAATCAGCTTCATGAACAAAGTCACCTACCACCGTCGATGACAAAGCCCATGGATGTAGAAAAGCTACTCCGTGAATGCAGTCGCTTGCCAAGGAATGTGACAAAAATGAAATGGACACAAGCACCGGTGGCTGCACTCACGGATAGAAGAGGAAAATGAAGAGGTGATAGCAAATGAAGCCTACGAGCCTACCTAACACAAAATAAAAGACCTCGTAGTTGAAGAGCATAACCCTAACTCTATCCTCTATAAAACTGCTTCTCTTCCATTCACCACAGACAGCTCCAGGATAGAGCCCCTGGGGGGAGGGGGGCGTTTTTATTAATATTTACAATAAAGTTGTTATAGAAAATAATCAAAGCTGTATATGGGTAATATTAAATATTATTCATTCGAAAGTAACTACATATCGGATGGTTGGTCCCAAGCTCCTGAACAGTTTCTTTTCAAATACGTATATAGACTGTTTATTAATACACACAACTCACTAATATTCATCCTCGTAAATTTTTCAATAAGCCAAATAATATACATTTTCATAGTTACCTTACACATACATACCTTCCCCAATTAGTAATATTTCCACAATTATTTATATACAGTAAAGTTTTTTTGTCTTTATCATATCGTGAACTTCCAGTAATTGCGAGTTGCAAAACATAAGAATTTTCTTTTTTGTAGGAAAATGTGTTTTTATTGAGGTTTTATCACCTAACAACTGACACCACCAGGGGCTCTGTATCCAGAAGCTGTCTGCTGTCTCTGGGCCCGAACTGTTGTAATTTGGATTATGAATTGTCTTTTCCCCTTTTTATCCAAGTGAATTTTTTTTAACGCTACTTGCAGTTTTAGAGGATAGCGCTAGGGTTATGCTCTTCAACTACGAGGTCTTAGATTTTGTGTTTGGTAGACTCGTTGGTTTTATTTACTATAACCTCTTCATTTTCCTCTTCAATCTGTGAGTGAAATCACAAGATATACGTATACTTCTTCCTCACATTCCTTGATAAGTGACTGCATTCACGGAGTAGCTTTCCTGCATCCATGAGCAGAGACCGACAGGTGGTATTTGACTTTGCTCGTGAATCCACTTTCCCTTAATAAAATTATCCTTTGAAGTCAGTGAATTGGCTTCTGATTTTACAGCAGACGTAAAATCCCTACGTGAGTTAATCAAAGCGACAATATTTTTAATTTCCTTCTTACAAAATTATCTTAAGTATCACTAAAATGTTTCGTACTATTTGGTCACACAGAGTTTGAAAACTTTAAAATTAATGAGAATAAACTTTATTTTACGCAGTTTATTAAACATATTCATAATTTTCTCCCGGACACTGGAAATAACATTGAAGATAATATGATGGATTAACAATAATTAATTTATGATATGAACTATTTTAGTTGAAATCAATTTATTTTGAGAGAAAAAAGTTTTAGATAACCAAAGTCATATCGAAATTTTGATTGATCACGTTAATTGTTTGTTTTTCATCGTGTACCTACTGTGTAAATAATAATTAACAGCGTCTCAGAGAAATGTAATCATTAAGCTGACTAAGATGAATATTAACTATATATTAATTATGAATAACACAAGTAGATGAACAAACATTCTTTGGATAACGTGTACCTATGGCAATACAACAATATGATGTCTAATTAAAACTTGTGAAAATTTTATACGTTTTATCAATAGATGGCACTATTTCTATTTGTATCAAAATTTATTTTTACCAATCATTATTTTTTTTAAAACTATTTCGAAATTGATCAAAATACCATTTATCGTCACCCCATGACGATAAATGGAAAACCCTTTTTATTGATATCCAAATATCGGCACAACGATTTATTGTAAATATTGATGACCAAATAAATTTCTGATATCATTATTAACAAATGCTATTAATCACAAACTAAATGGTTATAATCATTTTTTGAAATATAATTATTTGAAGTGTAAAATCGCGCATAACAAATTCTATATACCTAATCAATTTCGGTAGGTTTGTCATGAATTAATGTACCGTATCGTCACACATCTCATCAGTTATACTGTCACTATGACTGTAATTTGAAATGAAATGATTTACATTTTTGTAACAATGCTAAAAATAATTGAAAACATCAAATTGTAAAAACCTAAACCATGAAAATGTTTCTAGGTCTTGTAAAATAACTGAAACGTGACGATAAATGGAGAGGGGCGATACAAGGAGCCCTTACCCTACTATCTCGTGAATATATCCTTTTCAGATGGTAAAAACTTTATTTAATCTGTCAATTACTCAAAATGCATATTTTTAGTGTAGTTCAGTAGCTAAACACTGCCCTGGACCTTGCAGTGCCGAAGAGTAGAGGATATATCCCCATATATGGAAGATTCTGTTGAACAGGTCCACCTCATCATATCGAGAGCTCGACTATATTACGTCAGTCACGTCACCTGTAGAATAAGGTTTTCCAAACCCTATATATTATGCTATTTTATTATTATATTTCGTTCTGTATATCAGTATGTTAGTTGGCCCTTGACCCCTTGTTTCTGAACACTCGTAGTGTTGGTTCCGATCTATATACAGGGTGTCTGACACTTTTGTTGCCAAACTTTAACATAAGGTTGCATTCGTCGAGATAAACACTTTTTATTCTATGAAGGTATGGTCTAAAATGCTTAGTTAAAGAGTTACAAGGTTAGGAGAGTAGTATCTTTACCATTTACTATTATTAGTTAACATTTTTTTTAATGTTGCGATAAGAAACAAAAAAATTTTAACAGTAATTATTAGGAGCATGAGAAACATAATATTAAATTAGGTTATATGTTTACAGAATGTGTTCGTTTTGCCACCTTTTTGTTGCAATGCAAGCGTTCAAACTTTTGTCCCGCAAGGATTCGTGAAACTCCTGGTGTCTGCTCGCGTCCGCCAATCATTGGACAAACGTTTGAACGCCTGCATCGCAACAAATGGGCGGCAGTTTGAACACATTTTGTAAACATGTAACTTAATTTAAGATTAAGTTTCTTGTGCTCCTAATAATTACTGTTTAAAATGTTTTGTTTCTTATTGCAACATTAAAAACATGACGTTTAACTAATAATAATAAATGGTGCAGATACTACTTTCCTAACCTTGTAACTCTTCAAGTAAGTATTTTAGACCATACCTTCATAGAATAAAAAGTATTTATTTCGACGAATGCTACCTTATGTTAAAGTTTGGCAACAAAAGTGTCAGACACCCTGTAGATGGCCTAACTGAGAGCCGTCATTGGTTCTAATTTTCAATGATAGAAATGATTAACATTGACGTTTCTTAATATATTTATCGAGGTTACGATTATTATATATTTATCAGCTTTGATAGCTAGTTAGAAAAAAATATTTTAAATTGGTTTTTATTATCTAAAGATGTTATATATAGGTTATAGTGTAATATAGTGTATTAGTTTATGTTTTTAATATTTTATTTATTATCCAAATCAGACATTAAGAACGACAAATGCATGGTTAAAATAATTATCTAAAAATAATTGAATTGTACCAATAATAATATTTAGCAGAATTAGTAAATATGAAGTGTGGATAATTTTTCAGCTCAGGCATCAGTTCTCAAGAATCTCATTTCATTCCTCAATTCAAGGGTGCCGGCAGAGCAAAACTTTTATAGTTTATTTATTAACTGCCAATAAATATGTAAGTTTGACATTTTATGATTAATTCAACTATTATTACTCTTTACTGCTTGCACATATCCAAGTAGTCCTATTGTTTATTTATAAGATAAGAATCACTTCGTAAAAATTGTAAGATCTATGGTGCCATATTTTATAAGGTATCTTACCTAGGCTTCTAGTTATGGAACTGTTTCACATTTTTGCTCTTAAGATCTAAGAAAAGGATTCGTAATAATTAGGTATATTGAACGTTAATTTTGGTAATGATTTTTATGTAGTTTTTTTTTTATTAAGAACAAGATCAAAAATGCTTGTTTGATAATTCAAAACTTTCCTAAATTCCTCATTATTCCTGTTCAATGCCTTAGTAAGTTAGTGCGTGTGCCAGACTGCCAGTGTGAAGTGTCAAATTGTCAATGACTGAATATGATGATAAATCAGAGGTTAAATGAACAGTGGTTTTTACAAGTTTAAAACTAAAAGTACAAGTTTATTATAAGTGATTACCTTAATTTACCTAATACCTATAGGTGATCGCACTACGATGCATTGCAGACAACTGACACTAGAGAGATTTACACATACTTTTATTATATATAATGATGAACAGGAAACAATTAGGTATACAACATTAGTCATAGCTAGAAGCCTAAAACCAGGAAATGTTATCATAAGACTATTAAGACAATTGCTGAGTACTGAGTAGCTAAAATACATTAGCTAAAGACAAGTTAGTTGTTAGATGACATATGCAAGATATAAACAACCAGTCTGCAGAAACTGGTTAGGTGTTCGTAGAGATCTCTTAATCTGTTCGTAGCAAAATTAATGTAAATATAGGAATTAATTCAGAAATGTTCGTAGCAAAATTAATGTAAATATAGGAATTAGCCTAATTCAAAATTGTTCGGAGAGAATATCCCAAATATCTCACATATTCTGCAGACTGGATAAACAATAACTAAGTGTGACTAATACAACATATGATATGATTAGCCAATTAGGTAGCTACCTATCAATAATCCCATGAATTTCCATGTTCAGACTTCAGGGTCTATCAGTTAAATTGAGTTAAAGCTAATTATTTACATTAATTTTACTGTGAACTGAATAAGAGATCTCTTAAGACTACAAACATTTTATGATTTTACCAGTTTCTGTAGACTGTATTTATTTCTGTATAATGTTTGCTAAACTCTTACATAGTAGGTAATTTAAATCCCAGTCTACAAAGCATGCACAATCAGTCTCCAGATATTTAATTTTTAGGGCAATTTGTCTCCAAAGATTTTCAAATTTCTCTTCAAAATGACCAAAAATCTCAAAGTTCTCTCCACTAATTAGATGTAAACATAGGAATTAAATATTAATTAGGAAATTGTTGCTGGATAATTGTAATTCAGGAGACTAATTTCAAAGCCTCAACAGTTGCCGGATAAACTTTACAACTTCATGCATCTTTTGCAGACTGGTTTAAATCAGAAGAAAAGTCAAGAGTTGTAGTTTAGACCACTTTTTCCAGTCCAGAGTGATGATAAAACCCCTAGTAGAATAGTATGTCTCATAAACTCTCCATTTATCATTTTATCTCTCAAGCTCTGAGCTCTCCCTGACCCCAAAATTAACCAAATTTCCTCTCCAAAATGATCAAATAATCATTGATTCTCTCCATAATAACATTGTACCATAGGAGAAAATTAGATATTTCTCATTTACAATTCAATTGGAGGGCTCAAAATAATTGTCACATCTCGCCATTAAAATGGTGAGTTTAGACATGCTTTATTAGCTGGGAGCCTGGGATAAAACTAAAAGATTCAAAATTGACTAAGAATCTTTTAGGGAGTGCTAACTGCTAATTTATCCCTTGGACCCTTCAGTAGTCAGAACTCAGAACAGATTATTCCATTAGATTTCCATTTTCCTTAAGTTGTAAACTTGTATATCAGTATATGGGGTATTACCAATACCATATTACTTATTTTTATAATTTTTGAAGTAGTAGCAACCCAGTCTGCCAAAAATGTAAATATTGGGATCAATTCAAAATTGTTCAGAGAAAATATCTCTCATATTCTGCAGACTGGTAGTGGGTAGCAAGCAACTGAGAGACGTAGTCATGTAGAACTATTGTTCATCAATTTTGAAGAGAATTAAACTCTATTATTAAAGTGACTGCTACTGAGCTACCCTACAAGTAGCTTCAGTCTACTGAAGTTTAAATTTCAAACTCCCAAATCAAGAAGTCTTTCTCTTGTTTAACATAGACTTTTCAGGCCTATTTCAAAACTCAAAAGTACAATCACATTGGATAGTTTGAAACTAGGCTTATCTGCTTATAGATTATATTTATGCCCATTGCCACCAGTTACGTAATGGGCATTCTCTACTCTTATCTCCAATGGTCTGCCAATGTAATTAAAAGAATTCTCAAACTATCTTGATAATATTTACCTATTTTTCAGACTCACAATGTTCAGTAAGTTTTGGGAATCCTCCAGAAACTCTCCCTTCTCCCCTGCCCCCATCATTCAAAATGCACCCATTCAAGTACCTGCCCCTGGTAGTCAGCTGGTAAAGGGACGCAACATTGCTGCCGCTGCTGCTTCAGGTAAGACGGTGCAGAACGCTAGAACAGGCACTATGTAGAGCGCGTACCTTAGCCGCAGGTTATAAATGATCTTGATCTTATTCACCTTTGACAAGTTGGCTCCCAAAATCTAATAAACATATTTCTGGATATTGACCAATTGTACCACCTAATTTGGTTGAATAGCTACTTTTTGAGTTGATAAATAAATAAATGCAGTCTAAAAAATTACCTTCCACACCTTCGAAGGTAATTACAATGAATTTGATAAAGATGTCTGCAGTCTGAATAACTGCAACAGTAAGATCATCTTAAAAAACGAAGTTCTATTTAGTAATTTCTTGCACTTCTTCTAGAATATATCTAGAGCTTGATGGGCAAATAATGTTTAATAGTTATTTTCTTTTTTGTTTGTTTGTCAAGCTGCTTCTTTTCTTTATATTTGATAGCTTTTGATAATTTAGTGGTTATAGTAACTCAAAAGTAAGATGAATGGTCCAAAGTAATTTTTGCTAAGGGATGTGACAAGGTGAAAATTTGCCTATTTAGTATTTCTAAGTAGCTGTACTGTTTCATGCTCCTATTTACTACACACTGTTTTCATTTCAGAACAAGTAGAGTTTGGCTCCAACAAATACTATGCTCTGTGTGGCTTGGGAGGTATGTTGAGTTGTGGTCTCACACACACTGGCATCGTGCCTTTGGATCTGGTCAAGTGCCGTATTCAAGTAGATCCTGCCAAGTACAAAGGAATCTTCAATGGATTCAAGGTGAGCTGATAATTTGATGGATCTATAATACAATAAGAGCCGCGTTTGTCTGTCTGTCCGTGTGTCACAAAATGGGTTATGAACAGTCATTCTATCCACAGTGCCTCATAAAGTTAGTAGAAAAATTAAAGAAAAGGTAATTGAAAAGAAAACCTAATAATTTGTTGCAGTATCATTGTTTCGAGGGTCTCAGACTTGCACTAATATTATTAATTGAAAATATTAAGATTATGTTAGATTAAATTTGTTTGTTTACTTTATAACTTGAATGTTCACTGTACAGGTTTGTATTTCAATTTGACTAATGACACTTTCTGTATTATCAGGTTACCATTGCTGAGGATGGAGCAAGAGGTTTAGCCAAGGGATGGGCCCCCACAGCCATTGGATACTCCATGCAAGGTATCTGCAAGTTTGGCTTCTACGAAGTCTTTAAGAATGTCTACGGTGGCATGATCGGAGAGGAGAATGCCTACCTCTACAGAACTGGTCTGTACTTGGCTGCCTCAGCCTCTGCAGAGTTCTTTGCTGATATTGCTCTTGCACCCATGGAAGCTGTCAAGGTAACGTCTTCAGTTCAAATAATCAACTGTTTTCTTAGCTTCTATTAGTTCTATACAGGGTGACCCACAAAAAAGTGTACCCAAGTTTCAATTAATATTAATAACGTTCACATGCAACCTTTATCAATGATGGTGGTAGAATGGATGCATGAAAAAATCTAATTTTTACATTCACTTCAACTCATTTTTAACTACTTATAAATATATTCATATTAATTCTAAGTTGGGTAGGTACACTTTTTTGTGGAGCTAAATATATATGTGCAAGCATATCGCAGTTTCTACTTTCTAATGAACAAATAGTTTGGTTTAATGGTAATCCCTTTTAACAGGTTCATTAATTTTCTATTGTAGGTTCGTATCCAAACCATGCCTGGTTTCGTGTCCACTCTCCGTGAAGGAGCCCCCATCATCTACAAACAGGAGGGTATGAACGGTTTCTACAAAGGTCTGGTACCACTGTGGTGCAGACAGATCCCTTACACCATGATGAAGTTTGCCTGTTTTGAGAAGACAGTTGAGGTTCTCTACAAGTACGTTGTACCCAAGCCAAGGTCAGAGTGCAACAAGAGCGAGCAGTTGATGGTGACTTTCGCTGCTGGTTACATCGCTGGTGTGTTCTGTGCCATTGTCTCTCATCCTGCTGACACTATCGTGTCCAAACTCAACCAAGGACAAGGCTCCACAGCTGCCTCTG
This sequence comes from Caprella mutica, assembly GCA_947561585.1. Lineage (NCBI taxonomy): Eukaryota > Metazoa > Arthropoda > Malacostraca > Amphipoda > Caprellidae > Caprella > Caprella mutica. The sequence goes on from CANNZV010003249.1 coordinate 54,648, forward strand.
TCGCCAAGGAACTCGGATTTGCTGGTGAGTAATATTGACAACTCTACTACTTTTTCAAAGTTAATATTGAAAGTAGCAGACTATGAATATTAGAGCACTTTAAAAGTAGAGATTTGTCTGACGTCGTCTTAGTTCATTTCTATATATGTTGGTCGCAGAATATGTTCATTAACGGTGTCAAGAATGACGAAATATTATACATTGAGGTTTAGGTTTCTGAAGTAGCTAATTGATTTTAATATAAATAATTTCTAGTAATAAATGTTATTCCATTCGTTTCTATATTTCTAATAAAGTAGTTGTATAAAAAATTTATTTCTCTCCACAGGTTTATGGAAGGGTCTCTTTGCCCGTATCATCATGATCGGTACCCTGACAGCTGCCCAATGGTTCATCTACGACGCTGTGAAGGTTGCCCTCAACCTCCCTCGTCCCCCTCCCCCAGAGATGCCAGAGTCTCTCAAGAAGAAGCTAGAGGCCAAACAGGCCTAAGTACTTTAGTGGCGAAACATTCGGTACGAGTAGAAAATATGTCTCTAATGACTGCATAGTAAATAATTTATTCCACTCCGTTATCCTTCAATTTTATATTAATTTTATTTTGATTGATAGAGCTACTTACTGATTGGTCATCTGTCTTCGTCTGTATTTATTTACCTGTTCCGAATGTATATAAAAATCATGTAAAATACACTAATTTTTTTATAGTTGTTGTTTTATTGTCTGGTGTAAAAACTTCCCCAGGGGGACACAATTTGGGGTAATATTTACCCCCGTGTCTTGGGGTCCTACTTTCCCCGGATAAAATTATTCCCTAGTGTGCATTGATAACATTTTATTATTTTTCAATTAACCCTAGTTGGACTGACGAAATTTAGGAGGATTAGTTACACATTGATATTTAGGAAACAAGAGGCTTGAATTATATAATTTTTTGTCAGTTAATAGCTTTTATCATAATAATGTACTGTGCAACATTTTATTTACACACGATTGATAGAAATAATGTTATTATATTGAATATATTCAGTTCAGTTTGTCCAGCTCAAACTCCACAGTCAGTCTTCTAAGCTTAAGGGTTGGGTTAACTTATAAAAAACAATATTTAGAAGATATATAATTGAGTTTTTGAGATACTGTAGAAAATGTGAAGATTCCTTTAAATATTTTCTAGTTGTGATTTTGATTGGTGAAATCATGACATTGTACTACCTGACCACTGTAATGTATGGATTATCTATTTTTTTCATATCTCTATACAAAGAACTTAATGTCTAATTTACATATGCAAAAAAAAAAGACTAATGCAAGTATCCTTTCATCCGATGGGTATTTAACTTAAATACCCAAATAAAAAAATTCAAAGTTGCTCCTTTGGATTAGAAATGTTCTGACTGTTAAAGGGACATTAGGTATGTATGAAGTGCATCTGAAATATTTCGTGAAGTAAAACTAATTTTTTTTTCTTAAATTAGTACTCTGATCTTCCGCTAGAAAAGCTATGGCGCGACTTGTATCGCAACGTGTTTACTTGAACTGTTCTAGATTCTAAGTTGTAAAAAGAAAACATGACCGGTGATCCTTAAAGGTTGGCGTTATTTTATTCGTGCATTTCCAAGAGGAACTAATAGTTTAATATTAAATCTTTAGAATTTTCGTGTCTTCAGTATTTTTAATAAATCTGAACGAGTATTGTGTAACCCTCAACTCTAAATTGTAAATAAAATATCAGCTCTATATCTGCATACTCAAAGAAGTTGTGACGAAGCACTAGACTCTTTTTGAGAAATGTCAGTGTACATGTGTGGCAGTAACCTTTACAGTCAGATTCAACCCTGTGGCCCCAATGTGGTGTGCTCTCCTACACTGATTCAGGACATGGAGGGACACTGTGTCCAGGACATGGTCTTTACTGTGCCCGGTGTAGTGCACAGGGTTGGCGGTGAGTAACGTATCCTTTGATATAACTACAGTGAAACTCCTGAGTTGTGAATAGGGTTGTGACAATATGCTCTTAAAATCGTATATTCCGAAAATATTATAGATGGAGTATTCGATACCATTTCGTATCGTCTATGATATTTTTGGGATCTACGATTTTAAACGCATATTGTCACAACCTTAGTTATGGAGTATCTGTTCTTTCATAACTCAAAGTCACTTCATATCTCGAGTGCACTAGATGGTTTTCTATGATTAATATCATAGAAAACTATGGTCTTTGAGGGATAACTGATGCAATTCTTGATGCATATCATTTTCTATAATGTAAACATAGAAAACTACTTCATAACTCAGATGTTTTATTATACTGTTCTAATAGTTGATATACTTCTATCCCTTCTGCCTAATACCAGTCTTGTAATAACTAATTGAATTATATTGATTTATTAATAATTAATATACAGGACAATGGTTCACACGAGGGAAGAATCCGATGTTAAATCAGTCATTTAAGCAGTTATCAAAGGTAAATCTATATAGTGATGGTGCTAGTGCTCCTGTTCGTACATTACGTTTTACACTTCTAAAATATGGGTCAAAGTTTGTACCTGGCTCAGAAATTTAAAGGTCCCCTTCCAAGCAAATATTTTTATTGCCTTATTCAACGAGGCTAATGTTCCTTATCATTTTGCTGCAAACTGCCTCGAATTTGGTAGCATATTTTTAATTTTATATGCTTCTAAAGATTTTTTAAATCAAAACTCTTCAGAACCTATTTTACTTCCGACTTTCTAATTTAAGAAATTTTCAGCCTGAAGAGAAAGAATGTACACCATTTGTTTTGATTGTCAACTAGGTATTAGGTTTAATAAATCCATTTAATATTCGTGTAAAGGTATAAAATTGAATGAACTTATAATAGAAACGTTTATATACTTTAGGAAACAATCAGTATCTAAAATAAAGGCCGAAAACACATGGTTTGTTTACAAAATTCAAATTTGTAATCAAAATAACGCGTTTGCAATCTTCTTCTTGAGCATCAGATTAGTGATTCGCTTAACTGTTGCTCACGGAGTATTAAAAAACTTTAAAAACAAATTATAAAATATTTACTGAACCGAATTGTATGCGGTTTGCAGAATAATGATCTTTGACCTTAGTTCTATAATATTATGTTATAAACTCATTTTTCCCCGGAGCCTGGAGAGGACCTTTAAGGTAAAATAAATGATGTTACGCATGAGATTATTATTATTAGCTACCATTTAAAATAATCCAAAAACTAAATAGTCAATTTATACTATGTTAAAGACTGTCCAAGTTATTTTTTAATTATAAAATAAATTTAAGGAATCGCAACTTTTTACTGGTTTAATAATTCAATTTAATATATAATTTGACTGCAAAATCTGTTTAATTGTCAGCTTTCAGTTAGTGACTCTGGTGACAGGGGCATCGGCATTTCTGAAGACGGGAAAGAAGTTCTAGAACTATCTAGAAATGGAAAGAAAATCTTCATATTGTCTTACGGTGACGAAAAACTGAAACACGGAGATGATGGCAGCAAATTTCTAAGAAATAACTCAGGGGAAAAATCTAAGTCATTTTCTACCGAATTCATCTGGTGTGACCTGTTTTCAAATTCTCAAGCCGTCGTAATTGATAAAGGTAAGTAATGTTTTGCGTCCTAAATGAAAGATTTAAAATAGAAAATGTAATTTAGTATACAAATTAGAGAACTAGTATCAAGTCAACATTATTCATATGTATCAAAACGAAATGAAATGGTTTTACTATTGAAATAAAATTTTGTTGATTAAGGTAATAAACAAAGTTTAAAAAAAACTATAATAACACCAAAATAAATTATTATATATTGTAATGGATTTTTGTACTAAAGCTACTTTATATATATACGTACTTTACTAAATACATATATAGCAACATTAGGTATGCTATAAAGTATATTACTAAATTGTTATTTTGAAAAGTTTTCCTATATCTACTACACCTAACAATTTTATCATCATGGTGGCTATAGAAACTTAAACATACATGAGTCATTAAAAAGGCATCTAGTTTATTGTGTTCATTTCTTTACCTTTGCATCCCATTTCACAGTGGGCAGACTTTGGCAGGAGGGCCCCCTTTGCCCCACCCCATCCCTGCACCTCAGTAATCCTCTCCTAAGACTGAAGGAGGTGTCCTGCGGCGCCAGTCACGCCGTGGCCCTTTCTACCGAAGGAGAGGTCTTAACCTGGGGCAATGGCATGTCAGTCAACACATCATCTTATTTGAAACAAGCAAATTCTTTTATATTACTTAAAATTAATATATTAATATTAAAAATTTTAACACTATTTCAACTACGAGGTTAGGTAGGCTCATAGTCTCATTTACTATAACCTCTTCATTTTCCTCTTCCATCCGTTAGTGCAGCCACTGGTGCTTGTGTTCCTTTTCATTTACATTCCTTGGTAAGTGACTGCATTCACGGAGTAGCTTTTCTTCATCCATGAGCATTCTCATGAGTGTAGCTGCTAAATCAGTTGGTAGAATTTCGGTTAGATTCTATATAAAAAATATCATATTACCAACTTCATCCAAATCTATAGATTTTTTTTCTCTAACCAGGCGGGGGGAATTGGGTATCCCCCAGTGCTCTCATTCTTCTTCCCCCACTGCAGTTCCCCTACTGGGGGGAGTGAAGATTGCTAAGGTCTGTGCAGGGAGTTGGCACTGTTTGGGTGGGTGGTGGTGTATTAATTATTTGTTTATTTAAACATAATGTTTCCCACCAATGAATATAAGAGAACCGGTATTACTCTTTCTACTCCCATTGCTAAAACTAATAAACTTTCAGTAAATGCATTTTAGTGAGTAATATTTTGAGAACAGACAGGCTCCGCTCTTATTACCAAAATCACGACTCAGACTTATTTAAAATGGTAACATGAGCATGAGATGACTCGGAAGTTATTATATAATTGTTACTCCTTAAACATTTCGTTTTCTATGAGTTAGAATAAAAACTAATGGTTTTAAAAAAGAAAAGAAACTCATAGAAAATGAAATATTTAAGGAGTAACAATTATATAATAACTTAGAGTCATGCCTATCAAGTATTTCAGCTTTTATATGAGCGGGGTGTTATAAATGTGGGACCTGCTTGTCTATCTTTTGCTTTTGATTATTATTTCTTAAATTTCAATTTCAATGAAACTGTATATGTAATTACATTGTGTAAGATATATACACAAATAATAGATATTGTAATGTTCTTTTACAGCTCTAGGTGTCTGTGGTGAAGTTTATGTATGGGGTTGGAACGCAGATGGACAGCTAGGGTTGCCTTTTAAACCCACCGCAACGAAAGGTGACGTTGGCTGCAACCCTTACCATTGCTGCACCAAAAACTGTCGTGACGAAGCTGCAGTCACGGGTAATTTGCTAGAGTGTTCAACAAACGAAATCGCAGTGAAACTCCTGAGTTATCGAGCATTCGGTGACTTCGGTCCATAATAACTCAGAGTCACTTCATATCTCAAGTGCACTAGATAATTTTCTATTAAAAAAAACATAGAAAACTATCGTTATTGTGGTAAAACTATGACGCAATTGTAGTATCTAAGATATAGATTTTTCAGAATTGTGTTGATACATTGAAATGTATGTTGCTGTTCTGGTTATCAATTATAAAATTAGTGAAATAGCCGTGTATCTCCGATTATTAATTTGATGAAAAAATATTAGCTGGTTGAATTATTTTTTAAATGCTTACCATATACATGGCTTACTTAAACTGAAGTCATTTTATAAAATTGATTCCATTTCGATGATGTTTTTGAAAGCTACTGACATAGTAATTTTCCACCAGGTTCACCTTCTTCTGCTGACTCTAGTACTACAGTTAATGTACAGACTGTACCTGTGATGCTAGACTGTTTTGGAGACTCTGATGTGGTGGCCATAGCTGCTGGAGACAGACATTCTGTATTCCTATTGGGTGAGATTTTATATCCAAAGTTTATGCACACTGTATTAATTATATTATATAGTTTATTAGTCTATATATGTATAGTCTATTATATTATAGTCTAATTACCTAGATTATATCTATGATAGTAGCTACCACTGTACCATCATACAGTAGAACTCTTCTATAGTGAATGTAGAGTAAGAGGACTACCCAGAATAGTGAACAAATTTCCTTTAGTCTGCCATGAATGGCCATTAGTTTTCTAAAACTAATCTCGATTCAAGGGAGACTAAAGAAAATTTGTTCACTATACTGGTAATTCTCTTATCAGGACTCTACCTACATTCACTATAGAGGAGATTTAATGTAATAGGTCAGCTTTTATTTCTCTAATAGTACCTCTATAGAATTACAGTAGGTCCAATTTTGATATTTTATTTTTATTCACTCAAATGTTTAATAATTAATAAGGAAGTTTTGAAATTACCACAACATGTTCTAGTTTCTCTATATTTTCTACAATGAAATCTCTGAAATACTTTAGCGACCAGCCGTTTAGTTTGATTCATTAGTTGTTAAAAATATAAATGAATTGCATAGATTTTATTATATCTTAGATTGTACTGAAATAATTTAAAATCAAAGAATTATTTTTCTTTTCTAGACAATGGCGATGTGTTTACCTGTGGTTGGAACAGGTGAGTTAATTACAAAGTATTTCAATAATTCCAATGAATTTTAGTGACCATATTTGAATTTCATTATCGGTCATACACACATTTCTAATGTACCTAAAATTTCAACATTTTGATATTTTAACAAGTTTGATTTTTACAATTTACATTTATTTCATCATAATCTTTTATTTTTTTTCCATTTAACTCATAGTCTTTTATTTTTTTTACATTTAAGGTACGGTCAGTTAGGCATAGGCTGTAATTCCTCCACCCAAAGAGGTATGAGTAGGCTTACCAACCTACCGGGGGCTGTGAGGGATATTCATGCTGGTAGTTGGTACTCCTGCTTTCTGATTTAAAACTTGAATTAAGGTCAGTAAACTTTTTCTTAAAATTTGATGCTTTATTTTTATAATAGATGGCAAGATTCATATTACAATGTTGTTTCAAGATGACTCTGGCAATAAATACTAACTTTATAAATATAAATATTTCTAAAACGAACAATAACTAAAAATACTCAAAAACAATAAATATTTGAACTAGATCAAGCTTAACAATAATGATAAATTTATTATTGGTATATATAGATAAAAACATAAATAAAAAATCTAATGTTCTGCATAAAATTAATATTTCGTGGTCATTTATAATAATGCCTGTCATATCAGATGAACTAAAGTATATTAATTAGTAAATATCTCTATAGTTAGAAAACGCGTCATAAAAAAAACTCAGTAAAAGAAATTATACTACGTACCGAATTGAAAAGTTAGCAATGCGCATGGAGGTTGAAATGGGAGCACGTACGTGCAAGGAAAGAGACTCGCTAGTTATCAAAAATAGTAATTTGGTCGACAAAAAATCTTAGGTAGTCATGTAGGTACTATACTAAACTTTTCAGAAGCATCTTTGGACAATGCTCAATGTCTGAATTATATATATTATATTAAATTATTATATTTTACTAAGATTTAATAATCACTGAAATAGTGTAAAAAGAATATAATATTGTCCACAGGAAATTTCCGAGACGGTTGAAAACAAGCACCACTAAGAATGAATGGACGAGAAGTTAAAATAAATATGCTCTATTTTTACCTAGAATAAATGAATAAATCTTTTCATGATGTAACAACTAACTTAAGCTATCATTAATCAATATAATAAATATCAACCATCAATATAGGTACTCTAAAATTTGTCTCAGTAGCGCATTGCGCTCCTCGTAAGTCTTTTGTTCACATAGTTGCAGCGCACTGAACTCTTCTGTTTCTAGAGTGTCCATCACATCTAGCCAGAGTAACTCTCCACATCTAGACCTGTCTTCAGCGCTGAAATCTGTAACTAGAAACAAAAGGATTATCTTTCTATTCATATCTGTCAATTGTTTCAAAATGGTAATTTGTTTTTAAAGATTTCATTGAATGTATCCGTGGGTGTCAGTTTTGGCCTCTCGTGAAATTTTTAATGATGTACTTTATTAATTTATAAGATTTATTAATTGAATCACAACTTAAAAATAAGTACAACCTATGTAAAAATTTAACGTCTTCTAAAGCCTAACAAATGTACGTGTTTTCGTCCAAGTGAGTTACAGATAAACTTCAATTTTCATAGCCATATCCCCATTTCAATATGAAAAATTAGAGATTTTTTCCGTTTGAACGGCTGCACTGAAAAAATACAGGAATAATATTACATATAAAATACTGGAATTTTAGGTGTGTTTAATTACCTCAAAACAATACACTTTCATACTACACAAAATGAAAAAAAAAATTACTTTTACCTTCTGAAAATAAAAAATCGGAACGTAAAAGTGAAGTAACATACTAAAGTCTAATGTTTAAATGTGCGATTTTTTCTGTATAACCTATAATATAAGTAAATCATGAAAAAATTCAGACGTACAAGTATTTCGGACTGCTAAAGTAAATCATGAAAAATCTCAAACCCTAAACGAAAAAGAAGGTAAAACAAGAAAAAATTCGGACCGTAAAAGTAAAGAGTTCCGGAAATTAAAATTTCCAGTGGATTAAAGATTTTCTTCAAAAGGCATATTATATTTTTTCAAAAAAATTATTTGTGTGAATAATAATACCAATTTGTTCAAATAAATATAAAAGTGTATTACAAAATTTTAAACAGTAATTTTTTTAATTTTATTTTTCTAAACGCACCCTGATGCACTCGCATTTATTATTCTTTATATGTATTATTATTCCTTTATTTTATCAGTGGCACCCCTTAAACGGTAATGATAAGAAAATAAGAGATAGTTGATTAGGAAATTTATATTAGCTAAGAAAACACAATCGTTAAGGGCTATGCTGACATATGTAGCAATATCACTCACTTTGGTGGTCAAAGACGTTCAACTGTCGCCCAGCAATCGGTCCAGAGAAGAACTGAATGATGGTTAGGATGAATCCAAGCAGAGAGTTGATGATGCCCCATTGGAAAGTGGGATTGAAAATCCTGAATGCATAGATGAGTATCTTGTCTCTTATAAACTTGTTGAAGAAAGTTGTAAACACCTTGCCAAGCTGGAAACCCACTTTATAGAGGGAGTTGAGGATATTTTCCTTGTCCGGCACTGGAAAGGTGTTGAATATTGTTTCTCCCACGATAAGTTCTGCCCCACCCTCTAGAATCTTTGCCACCGGTTTCAGCACATCGTTCAACAGACTGGTAGCTATTGTTGACACTAACAACGAAGCTAGCTGACTGGTGAGCTTTGCGACCAAGTTCCCCATTCTTACGCTGTTTTGTGATGTGTACTATTGCTGCTCGAACCTGAAATATGGTTTACTGTTAGGTATCAAATGAAATCAAGAGAATGAACCTTGTAAAATGTGAGTGAATGAAAATGTTTATTATAGCAAAATTTAGACGATTCATGTTAAATGGATTAACACAACGGGAAAATAATATTCAGAATTCTGAGAAAAATGGAATCTAAAATAAGTGAAATAATCATGAATACACGAAGACTAAATGATGGTCGGTTTAACGAAAATTCTCTCCATAAATAACCTGCCTTCTTCGCCTTTCCAAATTATCCCTTACATTACGAGTTTGACCACATTTTATTTTAAAAATATTAATTGTGCAACTTTTTAAACAAACTAATTCGTTGCATAAGATCAAATTTACTGCATGTTTATACTTGCCTTGAATTTGTAATGTCAAACTCCTGCCCTGTAGTGCTTGAACTGCTTCTACAATGTCTACCACTTGGTCAAAGGCTCTAATCATAAGAGTTACTGAGGTCATCAGGTTATTGGAATTAAATATACCCAGTATCTGGGCCACAGCCCACTGCAATTGAGCAACGACCTGCTGGACTAGATAAAAAGCGAAAGAATAGTCACCTCGCCAGAGTCTTATATTTGCTGTGGTCAATATTGGGAAAGGCCAAGTGTTCTTGAGTGTTTCGTATACTATCAACTGTGCACCTCCTCTCACCACATTGTGTATGGGGGTGACTACTCGAGTGAAGAAGTTGCTCCAGAGATTACCGTAGATAACTCCTGCGAATGAGTTAGTGACAGCTAAGAATAACTGACTGGAAAGAAGTGCTTCCATTATTCCTTGCAACCACCATTGGAAATTGTTCTTTTAGAACAGGGTGGAGTTGTTGATGTTGTCGGTGAGGGCAGTTGCCGCGGTGATGACGCTTGACAATCCGCCCAACGTATGCGTCACAGGCACTAATGCTATATTGAAAAAAGCCTTTCCCAGGTTGAAAAAAGTCTTGAATATGTTATAGAAAGCTTTGAAGAGGTTGTAGAAGGCTTTGATATTTTGCTGTAGTTCACTGTTGGTGAGTAGCTTTACGAAATCTGTTGGCACTGTCAGTTGCTCACTGACTATAAGGGTTGCCCCTCCTCCTAGTACTGGCTTCAGGAAGTTGTTCTTGAAAGGATTCCAGTAGAGTTCTTTGATGAAGATGTTCTGTAGGTTACTAGTGATGGACTTGAAGAGCAATCCTCCCATTATTCATGGACTGCTGGTCGAAAGATTCTCATTTAGATTTCATTGAAGTGCCGTTTTTGATATTAGTTACCAATCATCGATGATGAAACCCTTGGAAATTTCTTTAAATTGACAAAAAAAAATCTGAAACGAATTTGTTTTCTATATCAGTTGATCAAGTATAGTATATATTTACATTTGCTTTTTTTTTATTTTTCTATATATTCGTAATAATTTGAATTTTTTTTTTTTTGTTGAAAAAGAATTATAGTATATTACTATTTACTACAGTAAGTGTTCTTCAATTATGGACAACTGAAACGTCCTTAAATTTTGTATTTTATAAGTAATGTTCTATGCGAAATGAAGAAGAAAAGAGAAGTCGCGAATTAAAACATTTATTTTCATTCGAAAGCAGATTTTATATGAAATGAGGTCCCTTTTATCCTTTTGAAATAATCAAATTTTCACATTTTTCTTTAATCTCTTTATTTCCAACGTAATGCTAGGGAACTTCTTTTACTTTTGTTGGAATCAACATTTCCATACCAAAGGCTTAATTTTATTGTACAATATGATAGTAGTCTACAAGAAGAAGATTAAATAAATTTGATAACAATTATTTATTGTTATTTATTTACATCTCTTACAATACATTGCATTTATTAAGCACCCTTAGAATGTATTGGAACATAGAACAGTACATTAACCATATTATATAATAACTAAATATTTAATTATTCTTTATATCATTAAAATTGATGTTTAATTGAAACATTATAGTTATTGTATTTTGGGAGAAATATTTCCACCCAAACTACTATTTGACTTTTACCGTTACAAACGTGTTATGACCAGAAAAAAAAGGACAAGAAACCTCTGAAGTGAATCAGGAATTTCTAGCGGATTACTCTCCCTTTTTTTGTTTACTGAGAATCCAATAAGTGTTTTGTAACACCGGGCACCTTTACTTTCTCTCTCTCTCTTCTGCCTACACTGACAACTTTTCACAGAATAAACATCTACTTATTTTAACTCTAGAACAAACTACCAAAAAGCAGTCAATTTGACTGCTTTTTACTTTTCAAACATTTGTATCTCATAAATTGTTATTGGTAGATACTTGAATTTTTTAATTGTTTATATAACGAGACACTTATTTTAACTGGTTACTTTTATTGGTATCCATGATACCTGCAGGTATCCTGGATACCAATAACAATAATCAGTTAAATAAGTGTCTCGTTATATAAACAATTAAAAAATTCAAGTATCTACCAAATATAATTTATGCGATAAAAATATTTGAAAAGTAAAAAGCAGTCAAATTGACTGTTAGATCAGATCTAGTGAGGTATAATATATCCTACAGATATAATTCACTATAGTTTTTTTCCTTCACTTCAATCTTTTGTATCTTTTCTCTAGCGGACACTGTGGCAGAGGTACAGGCTAGGTGTTACCTCCTTGTACGATGTCTGTACTCTCACTGGTCTGACGGTACGGGTTACCTGCTTGCTTTCTCTCACCTGTTTTCTAATGGGCAGCTAAAATCATCTCTACTGTTATTTATTTAATATTTTAATTCTATTTCAGCTGATAGAGGATATTCGTGATTTTTACACAATGTTCTCAAGAGCTACTTAGTTTGTGTTTTATTAGTTATTATATGCAGGCTTTTCAGTTTTGTTGATAACTCATTTATGTATTACTTAGAAACCATTGCACATTTCATCAAGTTCTTAAATAAGTGATAAAAAATAGACTTGGTAAAAAGAAAGTTCGGCAGATACTGGACTTGAGTGGCTATTTTTTCCTGTGGGTTGCAGTACGTGCGTACTTTATTCTGCATCTTTACAAACAAAAACACGAGGAAAAAATAAACTTTCCTACGTAGAAAGAAACAAATACAGTTTCACTTTTAACAGAGGAATATGAATAATCAGTTTGATATTAATTGACAATTTCAGTCAACTATTTTTATGATTTCAATACTTTATATAAGGTTTAATTACAGAAAAAATATTAAACAGGTTACTTTTCCCCTGAAAAAATCAGGTCATATTTATTTTAAAATAATTTTTATATTAATTTTCTCAATGGTTTCAGAATGGTAAGTTCAAGTCTATGGCAACATAATTTACCATTAATTAATTAGTTCATGCGTTGACTGCAAGTTCAATATACATCAGACTGAGCTAATATGTATCCTACTTCTTTCCTACCGATGTGGGAGTTCCTTTTTATTTCTACACCCATTATTGATTGCCATAGAATTTAATTACTTTAAAATTAACGCGATTGTATGCCACCTAACATGACGCTGCATCGATCGAAATCCTCAGCAATGATTCGTATTCAGCTTCTGCAATGATTCGTTTGTATTTAGCTGTATAATCAATAAATTGTCACTTAAATCTAATTTTCATATGAAATGTTTTATCATACTATGATGCATAAACATTAATTAGTATAAGTTATCAAATTGTTTTGCCGAAATCTCTTAATATTTTCAGACATAGTTTGATGGGACATCCGATAGATGGCGTCGTTTATATCATTATTTTTCTACATTGACGTTTAAAAAATGTCTGGTTAATAGGTAATTGAATTTTAGATAAATTTACACTGACCATACCAACTAATATACGATTTCTACAATTGTGATGGAAAGAGTCACTGTGATGATGTACTATCAGAGAAAAGAGTCACTGTGATGATGTACTATCAGAGAAAAGAGTCACTGTGATGATGTACTATCTGAGAAAATAGTCATTGTGATGATGTACTATCAGAGAAAAGAGTCACTGTGATGATATACTATCAGAGAAAAGAGTCACTGAGATGATGTGCTATCAGAGAAAAGGGTCACTGTGATGATGTACTATCAGAGAAAAGAGTCAATGTGATGATGTACTATCAGAGAAAAGAGTCACTGTGATGATGTACTATCAGAGAAAAGAGTCACTGTGATGATGTACTATCAGAGAAAAGAGTCACTGTGATGATGTACTATCAGAGAAAAGAGTCACTGTGATGATATACTATCAGAGAAAAGAGTCACTGTGATGATGTACTATAAGAGAAAAGAGTAACTGTGATGATGTACTATCAGAGAAAAGAGTTACTGTGATGATGTACTATCAGAGAAAAGAGTCACTGTGATGATGTACTATCAGAGAAAAGAGTTACTGTGATGATGTACTATCAGAGAAAAGAGTCACTGTGATGATGTACTATCAGAGAAAAGAGTCACTGTGATGATCTACTATCAGAGAAAAGAGTCACTGTGATGATCTACTATCAGAGAAAAGAGTCACTGTAATGATGTACTATCAGAGAAAAGAGTTACTGTGATGATG